>JABUQX010020464.1:0-20101 GCA_015478945.1 Trachelipus rathkii | reverse complement strand
ATATAAAAACAAATATTGAAATTTCATTAAAAAACGTCAATTTAAGACACCTAAAACTATTAATAAATTCACTTTTCTGCTTTTTGAAATTGCATTTCAATGAAACACATTATTTTTTCAAATGCTGAAAATACCGTTTATAAAAACTCAATTTTAAGATTTACCAAATAATTTCAAATGTTGAAATTTAGGAAAAATCGTACTTTTAAGAGTTAAATTTTTAATGTGAAAATACAGAAAAAAACGAATTTTAGAAGTTAAATTTCATTTAAAAAACAATTTATAATAATGAAATATTTGGTATATAAAAACAAATATTGAAATTTCATTAAAAAACGTCAATTTAAGACACCTAAAACTATTAATAAATTCTCTTTTCTTTTGAAATTGCATTTCAATGAACACATTATTTTTTCAAATGCTGAAAATACCGTTAAAAACTCAATTTTAAGAATTACCAAATAATTTCAAATGTTGAAATTTAGGAAAAATCGTACTTTTAAGAGTTCTGAATTTGTAATGTGAAAATTTAAGAAAAAGCGTAATTTTAGAAGTTAAAATTTTTTATTAAAACAGGTTTTCACAACTAATGAAATATTTGGTATATAAAAACAAATATTGAAATTTCATTAAAAAAAACGTCAATTTAAGACACCTAAAACAATTAATAAATTCTCTTTTCTGCTTTTAGAAATTGCATTTCAATGAAACACATTATTTTTTCAAATGCTGAAAATACCGTTAAAAACTCAATTTTAAGAATTACCAAATAATTTCAAATGTTGAAATTTAGGAAAAATCGTACTTTTAAGAGTTCTAAATTTGTAATGTGAAAATTTAAGAAAAAGCGTAATTTTAGAAGTTAAATTTTTTTATTAAAACAGGTTTTCACAACAAATGAAATATTTGGTATATAAAAACAAATATTGAAATTTCATTAAAAAAAGGTCAATTTAAGACATCTAAAACTATTAATAAGTTCACTTTTTAGTTTTTTAATGGTCTATTCAAGGACACACATTATTTTTTAAATGCTGAAAATACCGTTAAAAAAACTCAATTTTAAAATTTACCAAATAATTTCAAATGTTGAAATTTAGGAAAAATCGTACTTTTAAGAGTTCTAAATTTGTAATGTGAAAATTTAAGAAAAAGCGTAATTTTAGAAGTAAAATTTTTTATTAAAACAGGTTTTCACAACTAATGAAATATTTGGTATATAAAAACAAATATTGAAATTTCATTAAAAAACGTCAATTTAAGACACCGAAAACTATTAATAAATTCGCTTTTCTGCTTTTTGAAATTGCATTTCAATGAAACACATTATTTTTCAAATGCTTAAAATACCGTTAAAAAATAATGCAATTCTTTCGAAAAATTTTCTTCAAATGTTGAAATTTAGGAAAAATCGTACTTTTAAGAGTTCTAAATTTGTAATGTGAAAATTTAAGAAAAAGCGTAATTTTAGAAGTTAAATTTTTTTATTAAAACAGGTTTTCAAAAATAATGAAATATTTGGTATATAAAAACAAATATTGAAATTTCATTAAAAAACGTCAATTTAAGACATCTAAAACTATTAATAAATTCACTTTTCAGCTTTTTGAAATTGCATTTCAATGAAACACATTATTTTTTCAAATGCTGAAAATACCGTTAAAAACTCAATTTTAAGATTTAACAAATAATTTCAAATGTTGAAATTTAGGAAAAATCGTACTTTTAAGAGTTCTAAATTTGTAATGTGAAAATTTAAGAAAAAGCGTAATTTTAGAAGTTAAATTTTTTTATGAAAACAGGTTTTCACAACTAATGAAATATTTGGTATATAAAAAAAATATTGAAATTTCATTAAAAAAACGTCAATTTAAGACACCTTAAACTATTAATAAATTCACTTTCTGCTTTTTGAAATTGCATTTCAATGAAACACATTATTTTTTCAAATGCTGAAAATACCGTTAAAAACTCAATTTTAAGAATTACCAAATAATTTCAAATGTTGAAATTTAGGAAAAATCGTACTTTTAAGAGTTCTAAATTTGTAATGTGAAAATTTAAGAAAAAGTGTAATTTTAGAAGTTAAAATTTTTTATTAAAACAGGTTTTCACAACTAATGAAATATTTGGTATATAAAAACAAATATTGAAATTTCATTAAAAAACGTCAATTTAAGACACCTAAAACTATTAATAAATTCGCTTTTCTGCTTTTTGAAATTGCATTTCAATGAAACACATTATTTTTTCAAATGCTTTTAAATAAAATGAATTTCAAAAAAAACCCTATTTTTAAAAAAAAACCTTTTTTTTTTTTTTTTTTCACAATTTTTTTTATATTAAAAACTCAATTTTAAGATTTAACAAATAATTTTAAATGTTGAAATTTAGGAAAAATCGTACTTTTAAGAGTTCTAAATTTGTAATGTGAAAATTTAAGCAAAAGCGTAATTTTAGAGTTAAAATTTTTTATTAAAACAGGTTTTCACAACTAATGAAATATTTGGTATATAAAAACAAATATTGAAATTTCATTAAAAAACGTCAATTTAAGACACCTAAAACAATTAATAAATTCTCTTACCTTTTTGAAATTGCATTGCAATGAAACACTTATTTTTTCAAATGCTTGAAAATACCGTTAAAAACCTTCAATTTTAAGATTTACCAAATAATTTCAAATGTTGAAATTTAGAGAAAAATCGTACTTTTAAGAGTTCTAAATTTGGAATCGTTGGAAAAAGTAAGGAAAAAGCGTAATTTTAGAAGTTAAAATTTTTTAATTAAAACAGGTTTTCACAACTAATGAAATATTTGGTATATAAAAACAAATATTGAAATTTCATTAAAAAACGTCAATTTAAGACACCTAAAACTATTAATAAATTCACTTTTTTGCTTTTTGAAATTGCATTTCAATGAAACACATTATTTTTTCAAATGCTGAAAATACCGTTAAAAACTCAATTTTAAGATTTACCAAATAATTTCAAATGTTGAAATTTAGGAAAAATCGTACTTTTAAGAGTTCTAAATTTCTAATGTGAAAATTTAAGAAAAAGCGTAATTTTAGAAGTAAAATTTTTTATTAAAACAGGTTTTCACAACTAAGTTGAAATAAGAGGTATATAAAAACAAAAATATCTGAAATTCATTAAAAACTCCCAATTTAAGCACCTAAAGCTTTAATAAATTCCACCTTTCGGCTTTTGAAATGCATTTCAATGAAACACATTATTTTTTCAAATGCTGAAAATACCGTTAAAAACTTCAATTTAAGAATTACCAAATAATTTCAAATGTTGAAATTTAAGAAAAATCGTACTTTTAAGAGTTCTAAATTTGTAATGTGAAAATTTAAGAAAAAGCGTAATTTTAGAAGTTAAATTTTTTTATTAAAACAGGTTTTCAAAACTAATGAAATATTTGGTATATAAAAACAAATATTGAAATTTCATTAAAAAACGTCAATTAAAGACATCTAAAACTATTAATAAATTCACTTTTCAGCTTTTTGAAATTGCATTTCAATGAAACACATTATTTTTTCAAATGCTGAATATACCGTTAAAAACTCAATTTTAAGATTTACCAAATAATTTCAAATGTTGAAATTTAGGAAAAATCGTACTTTTAAGAGTTCTAAATTTGTAATGTGAAAATTTAAGAAAAAGCGTAATTTTAGAAGTTAAAATTTTTTATTAAAACAGGTTTTCACAACTAATGAAATATTTGGAATATAAAAACAAATATTGAAATTTCATTAAAAAACGTCAATTTAAGACACCTAAAACTATTAATAAATTCGCTTTTCTGCTTTTTGAAATTGCATTTCAATGAAACACATTATTTTTTCAAATGCTGAAAAATCCGTAAAAAACTCAATTTTAAGATTTACCAAATAATTTCAAATGTTGAAATTTAGGAAAAATCGTACTTTTAAGAGTTCTAAATTTGTAATGTGAAAATTTAAGAAAAAGCGTAATTTTAGAAGTTAAAATTTTTTATTTAAAACAGGTTTTCACAACTAATGAAATATTTGGTATATAAAAACAAATATTGAAATTTCATTAAAAAACGTCAATTTAAGACACCGAAAACTATTATTAATAAATTCGCTTTTCTGCTTTTTGAAATTGCATTTCAATGAAACACATTATTTTTTCAAATGCTGAAAATACCGTTAAAAACTCAATTTTAAGATTTAACAAATAATTTCAAATGTTGAAATTTAGGAAAAATCGTACTTTTAAGAGTTCTAAATTTGTAATGTGAAAATTTAAGAAAAAGCGTAATTTTAGAAGTCAAAATTTTTTATTAAAACAGGTTTTCACAACTAATGAAATATTTGGTATATAAAAACAAATATTGAAATTTCATTAAAAACGTCAATTTAAGACACCTAAAACTAAATCAATTCTCTTTTCTGCTTTTTGAAATTGCATTTCAATGAAACACATTATTATTTTTTCAAATGCTGAAAATACCGTTAAAAACTCAATTTTAAGATTTACCAAATAATTTCAAATGTTGAAATTTTGAAAAATCGTACTTTTAAGAGTTCTAAATTTGTAATGTGAAAATTTAAGAAAAAACGTAATTTTAGAAGTTAAAATTTTTTATTAAAACAGGTTTTCACAACTAATGAAATATTTGGTATATAAAAACAAATATTGAAATTTCATTAAAAAACGTCAATTTAAGACACCTAAAACAATTAATAAATTCTCTTTTCTGCTTTTTGAAATTGCATTTCAATGAAACACATCATTTTTTCAAATGCTGAAAATACCGTTAAAAACTCAATTTTAAGATTTAACAAATAATTTCAAATGTTGAAATTTAGGAAAAATCGTACTTTTAAGAGTTCTAAATTTGTAATGTGAAAATTTAAGAAAAAGCGTAATTTCAGAAGTTAAAATTTTTTATTAAAACAGGTTTTCACAACTAATGAAATATTTGGTATATAAAAACAAATATTGAAATTTCATTAAAAAAACGTCAATTTAAGACACCTAAAACTATTAATAAATTCACTTTTCTGCTTTTTGAAATAGCATTTCAATGAAACACATAATTTTTTCAAATGCTGAAAATACCGTTAAAAACTCAATTTTAAGATTTACCAAATAATTTCAAATGTTGAAATTTAGGAAAATTCGTACTTTTAAAGTTCTAAATATGTAATGTGAAAATTTAAGAAAAAGCGTAATTTTAGAAGTTAAAATTTTTTATTAAAACAGGTTTTCACAACTAATGAAATATTTGGTATATTTTAAGACACCTAAAACTATTAATAAATTCTCTTTTCTGCTTTTTGAAATTGCATTTCAATGAAACACATTATTTTTTCAAATGCTGAAAATACCGTTAAAAACTCAATTTTAAGATTTACCAAAATAATTTCAAATGTTGAATTTAGGAAAAATCGTACTTTTAAGAGTTCTAAATTTGTAATGTGAAAATTTAAGAAAAAGCGTAATTTTAGAAGTTAAAATTTTTTATTAAAACAGGTTTTCACAACTAATGAAATATTTGGTATATAAAAACAAATATTGAAATTTCATTAAAAAACGTCAATTTAAGACACCTAAAACTATTAATAAATTCTCTTTTCTGCTTTTTGAAATTGCATTTCAATGCAACACATTATTTTTTTCAAATGCTGAAAATCCCGTAAAAACTCAATTTTAAAATACCAAATAATTTCAAATGTTGAAATTTAGGAAAAATCGTACTTTTAAGAGTTCTAAATTTGTAATGTGAAAATTTAAGAAAAAGCGTAATTTTAGAAGTTAAATTTTTTTATTAAAACAGGTTTTCACAACTAATGAAATATTTGGTATATAAAAACAAATATTGAAATTTCATTAAAAAACGTCAATTTAAGACATTTAAAACTATTAATAAAGTTACTTTTCAGCTTTTTGAAATTGTTTTTCAATGAAACACATTATTTTTTCAAATGCTGAAAATACCGTTAAAAACTCAATTTTAAGATTTACCAAATAATTTCAAATGTTGAAATTTAGGAAAAATCGTACTTTTAAGAGTTCTAAATTTGTAATGTGAAAATTTAAGAAAAAGCGTAATTTTAGAAGTTAAAATTTTTTATTAAAACAGGTTTTCACAACTAATGAAATATTGAAATTTCATTAAAATATTGAAATTTCATTAAAAAACGTCAATTTAAGACACCTAAAACTATTAATAAATTCGCTTTTCTGCTTTTTGAAATTGCATTTCAATGAAACACATTATTTTTTCAAATGCTGAAAATACCGTTAAAAACTCAATTTTAAGATTTACCAAATAATTTCAAATGTTGAAATTTAGGAAAAATCGTACTTTTAAGAGTTCTAAATTTGTAATGTGAAAATTTAAGAAAAAGCGTAATTTTAGAAGTTAAATTTTTTTATTAAAACTGGTTTTCACAACTAATGAAATATTTGGTATATAAAAACAAATATTGAAATTTCATTAAAAAACGTCAATTTAAGACATCTAAAACTATTAATAAATTCACTTTTCAGCTTTTTGAAATTGCATTTCAATGAAACACATTATTTTTTCAAATGCTGAAAATACCGTTAAAAACTCAATTTTAAGATTTACCAAATAATTTCAAATGTTGAAATCTAGGAAAAATCGTACTTTTAAGAGTTCTAAATTTGTAATGTGAAAATTTAAGAAAAAGCGTAATTTTAGAAGTTAAATTTTTTATTAAAACAGGTTTTCAAAACTAATGAAATATTTGGTATATAAAAACAAATATTGAAATTTCATTAAAAAACGTCAATTTTAGACACCTAAAACTATTAATAAATTCACTTTTTTCTTTTTTTTAAAATTGCATTTAAATAACAAACAAATTAAATTTTTCAATTACTGAAAATCCCGTAAAAAAAACTAAATTTTAAGAAATAACAAAAATAATTTAAAATGTTGAAATTTAGGAAAAATTCGTACTTTTAAGAGTTTTCTAAATTTGTAATGTGAAAATTTAAGAAAAAGCGTAATTTTAGAAGTTAAATTTTTTTATTAAAACAGGTTTTCACAACTAATGAAATATTTGGGATATAAAAACAAATATTGAAATTTCATTAAAAAACGTCAATTTAAGACACCTAAAACTATTAATAAATTCACTTTTCTGCTTTTTGAAATTGTATTTCAATGAAACACATTATTTTTTCAAATGCTGAAATTTCCGTAGAACTCAAATTTTGAGATTTAGTAAAAAATTTTAACTTCTAAAATTACGCAAAATTTTTCTTAAATTTTCACACTTTTAAGAGTTCTAAATTTGTAATGTGAAAATTTAAGAAAAAGCGTAATTTTAGAAGTTAAAATTTTTTATTAAAACAGGTTTTCACAACTAATGAAATATTTCGGTTTAGGAAAAAGCGTAATTTGAAGTTTCACTGCTAACGTAAAAATTTAAGACACCTAAAAAACAATTAATAAATTCTCTTTTCTGCTTTTTGAAATTGCATTTCAATGAAACACATTATATTTTCAAATGCTGAAAATACCGTTAAAAACTCAATTTTAAGATTTAAAAAATAATTTCAAATGTTGAAATTTAGGAAAAATCGTACTTTTAAGAGTTCTAAATTTGTAATGTGAAAATTTAAGAAAAAGCGTAATTTTAGAAGTTAAAATTTTTTTTTATTAAAACAGGTTTCACAACTAATGAAATAATGTAGATTCAGACAAATATGAAATTTCATTAAAAAAAACGTCAACTTTCAGACACCTAGAAACTATTAATAAATTTGAACTTTTCTGCTTGTTGAAATAGCATTTCAATGAAACACATTATTTTTTCAAATGCTGAAAATACCGTTAAAAACTCAATTTTAAGATTTACCAAATAATTTCAAATGTTGAAATTTAGGAAAAATTCGTACTTTTAAGAGACCTAAATTTGTAATGTTTTCTGAAAAATTTAAGAAACAAGCGTAATTTTTAGAAGTTAAATTTTTTTATTTAAAAACAAGGTGTTCAACAACTAATGAAATATTTGGTATATAAAAACAAATATTGAAATTTCATTAAAATACGTCAATTTAAGACACCTAAAACAATTAATAAATTCTCTTTTCTGCTTTTTGAAATTGCATTTCAATGAAATTTAAAAAATATTTTCAACATTTGAAAAATTTAACGTTAAAAAATTAAATTTAAGATAATTATAATTTAAATTGTTGAAATTTAGGAAAAATCGTACTTTTAAGAGTTCTAAATTTGTAATGTGAAAATTTAAGAAAAAGCGTAATTTTAGAAGTTAAATTTTTTTATTAAAACAGGCTTTCAAAACTAATGAAATATTTGGTATATAAAAACAAATATTGAAATTTCATTAAAAAACGTCAATTTAAGACACCTAAAACTATTAATAAATTCACTTTTCTGCTTTTTGAAATTGCATTTCAATGAAACACATTATTTTTCAAATGCTGAAAATACCGTTAAAAACTCAATTTTAAGATTTACCAAATAATTTCATAAATTCTCTTTACTGCTTTTTGAAATTGCATTTTCTCTTTTTGAAATTGTTAATGATGAAAATTTAAGAAAAAGCGTAATTTATAGAAGTTAAATTTTTTTTATGAAAAACATTATTTTCACTACTAATGAAATATTTGGTATATAAAACAAATATTGAAATTTCATTAAAAAACGTCAATTTAAGACACCTAAAACTATTAATAAATTCACTTTTCTGCTTTTTGAAATTGCATTTCAATGAAACACATTATTTTTCAAATGCTGAAAATACCGTTAAAAACTCAATGAAATATTACCAAATAATTTCAAATGTTGAAATTTAGGAAAAAATCGTACTTTTAAGAGTTCTAAATTTGTAATGTGAAAATTTAAGAAAAAGCGTAATTTTAGAAGTTAAATTTTTTTATTAAAACAGGTTTTCACAACTAATGAAATATTTGGTATATAAAAACAAATATTGAAATTCATTAAAAAACGTCAATTTAAGACACCTAAAACAATTAATAAATTCTCTTTTCTGCTTTTTGAAATTGCATTTCAATGAAACACATTATTTTTTCAAATGCTGAAAATACCGTTAAAAACTCAATTTTAAGATTTACCAAATAATTTCAAATGTTGAAATTTAGGAAAAATCGTACTTTTAAGAGTTCATTAGAATGTGAAAATTTAAGAAAAAGCGTAATTTTAGAAGTCAAAATTTTTTATTAAAACAGGTTTTCACAACTAATGAAATATTTGGTATATAAAAACAAATATTGAAATTTCATTAAAAAACGTCACTTTAAGACACCTAAAACTATAATAAATTCACTTTTCTGCTTTTTGAAATAGCATTTCAATGAAACACTATTTTTCAAATGCTGAAAATACCGTTAAAAACTCAATTTTAAGATTTACCAAATAATTTCAAATGTTGAAATTTAGGAAAAATCGTACTTTTAAGAGTTCTAAATTTGTAATGTGAAAATTTAAGAAAAAGCGTAATTTTAGAAGTTAAAATTTTTTATTAAAAGAGGTTTTTCAACTAATGATATATTTGGTATATAAAAACAAATATTGAAATTTCATTAAAAAACGTCAATTTAAGACACCTAAAACAATTAATAAATTCTCTTTTCTGCTTTTTGAAATTGCATTTCAATGAAACACATTATTTTTTCAAATGCTGAAAATACCGTTAAAAACTCAATTTTAAGAATTACCAAATAATTTCAAATGTTGAAATTTAGGAAAAATCGTACTTTTAAGAGTTCTAAATTTGTAATGTGAAAATTTAAGAAAAAGCGTAATTTTAGAAGTTAAAATTTTTTTTATTAAAACAGGTTTTCAAAAATAATGAAATATTTGGTATTTAAAAACAAATATTGAAATTTCATTAAAAACGTCAATTTAAGACATCTAAAACTATTAATAAATTCTCTTTTCAGCTTTTTGAAATTGCATTTCAATGAAACACATTATTTTTTCAAATGCTGAAAATACCGTTAAAAACTCAATTTTAAGATTAACCAAATAATTTCAAATGTTGAAATTTAGGAAAAATCGTACTTTTAAGAGTTCTAAATTTGTAATGTGAAAATTTAAGAAAAAGCGTAATTTTAGAAGTTAAAATTTTTTATTAAAACAGGTTTTCACAACTAATGAAATATTTGGTATATAAAAACAAATATTGAAAATTCATTAAAAACGTCAATTTAAGACACCGAAAACAATTAATAAATTCTCTTTTCTGCTTTTTGAAATTGCATTTCAATGAAACACATTATTTTTTCAAATGCTGAAAATACCGTTAAAAACTCAATTTTAAGATTTAACAAATAATTTCAAATGTTGAAATTTAGGAAAAACGTACTTTTGAGTTCTAAATTTGAATGTGAAAATTTAAAAAAGCGTAATTTAAGAGGTTAAAATTTTTTATTAAAACAGGTTTTCACAACTAATGAAATATTTGGTATATAAAAACAAATATTGAAATTTCATTAAAAAAACTCAATTTAAGACACCTAAACTATTAATAAATTCGCTTTTCTGCTTTTTGAAATTGCATTATAATGAAACACATTATTTTTCAAATGCTGAAAATCCCGTAAAAAACTCAATTTTAAGAATTACCAAATAATCTCAAATGTTGAAATTTAGGAAAAATCGTACTTTTAAGAGTCTAAATTTTGTAATTTTGAAAATTTAAGAAAAAGCGTAATTTTAGAAGTTAAAATTTTTTATTAAAACAGGTTTTCACAACTAATGAAATATTTGGTATATAAAAACAAATATTGAAATTTCATTAAAAAACGTCAATCTAAGACACCTAAAACTATTAATAAATTCGCTTTTCTGCTTTTTGAAATTGCATTTCAATGAAACACATTATTTTTTCAAATGCTGAAAATACCGTTAAAAACTCAATTTAAGATTTAACAAATAATTTCAAATGTTGAAATTAAGGAAAAATCGTACTTTTAAGAGTTCTAAATTTGTAATGTGAAAATTTAAGAAAAAAAAAGCGTAATTTTAGAAGTTAAATTTTTTTATTAAAACAGGTTTTCACAACTAATGAAATATTTGGTATATAAAAAACAAATATTGAAATTTCATTAAAAAACGTCAATTTAAGACACCTAAAACTATTAATAAATTCGCTTTTCTGCTTTTTGAAATTGCATTTCAATGAAACACATTATTTTTTCAAATGCTGAAAATACCGTTAAAAACTCAATTTTAAGAATTACCAAATAATTTCAAATGTTGAAATTTAGGAAAAATCGTACTTTTAAGAGTTCTAAATTTGTAATGTGAAAATTTAAGAAAAAGCGTAACTTTAGAAGTTAAAATTTTTTATTAAAACAGGTTTTCACAACTAATGAAATATTTGGTATATAAAAACAAATATTGAAATTTCATTAAAAAACCTCAATTTAAGACACCTAAAACTATTAATAAAATCACTTTTCTGCTTTTTGAAATTGCATTTCAATGAAACACATTATTTTTTCAAATGCTGAAAATACCGTTAAAAACTCAATTTTAAGATTTACCAAATAATTTCAAATGTTGAAATTTAGGAAAAATCGTACTTTTAAGAGTTCTAAATTTGTAATGTGAAAATTTAAGAAAAAGCGTAATTTTAGAAGTTAAATTTTTTTTATTAAAACAGGTTTTAAAAACTAATGAAATATTTGGTATATAAAAACAAATATTGAAATTTCATTAAAAAACCTCAATTTAAGACACCTAAAACAATTAATAAATTCTCTTTTCTGCTTTTTGAAATTGCATTTCAATGAAACACATTATTTTTTCAAATGCTGAAAATACCGTTAAAAACTACAATTTTAAGAATTACCAAATAATTTCAAATGTTGAAATTTAGGAAAAATCGTACTTTTAAGAGTTCTAAATTTGTAATGTGAAAATTTAAGCAAAAGCGTAATTTTAGAAGTTAAAATGTTTTATTAAAACAGGTTTTCACAACTAATGAAATATTTGGTATATAAAAACAAATATTGAAATTTCATTAAAAAACGTCAATTTAAGACACCTTAAAACAATTAATAAATTCACTTTCTGCTTTTAAATTGCATTTCAATGAAAACACATTATTTTTCTCAAATGCTGAAAATAATACCCGTTAAAAACTCAATTTTAGTTTAACAAAAAATTTCAAATGTTGAAATTTAGGAAAAATCGTACTTTTAAGAGTTCTAAATTTGTAATGTGAAAATTTAAGAAAAAGCGTAATTTTAGAAGTTAAAATTTTTTACAAAAACAGGTTTTCACAACTAATGAAATATTTTATAAAAAATTGAATAAATAAATTAAATTTCATTACAAAACGTCAATTTAAGACACCTTAAACTATTAATAAATTCACTTTTCAGCTTTTTGAAATTGCATTTCAATGAAACACATTATTTTTTCAAATGCTGAAAATACCGTTAAAAATTCAATTTTAAGATTTAACAATAATTTCAAATGTGTAATTAGGGCTACCTGGAGCTAATAGAGAACCTCCTTGTGTATCTCTGAAAATTTTCAAGAAAAAGCTTAATTTTAGAAGTTAAATTTTTTTATTAAAACAGGTTTTCACAACTATTGAAATATTTGGTATATAAAAATAGATATTGAAATTTCATTAAAAAACGTCAATTTAAGCACCTTAAGACACCTTAAATTTTTTATTAAAACATTTTTTTTGAAATTGCATTTCAATGAAACATTATTTTTTCAAATGCTGAAAATACCGTTAAAAACTCAATTTTAAGATTTACCAAATAATTTCAAATGTTGAAATTTAGGAAAAATCGTACTTTTAAGAGTTCTAAATTTGTAATGTGAAAATTTAAGAAAAAGCGTAATTTTAGAAGTTAAAATTTTTAATTAAAACAGTTCACAACTAATGAATATTTGGTATATAAAAACAAATACTTGAAAATTTCATTAAAAAACTCATTTAGACACCTAAGAACTATTAATAAATCACTTTTCCTGCTTTTGAAATTGCTTTCTTGAAACACATTATTTTTTCAAATGCTGAAAATGCCGTTAAAACTCAATTTTAAGTATTACCAAATAATTTCAAATGTTGAAATTTAGGAAAAATCGTACTTTTAAGAGTTCTAAATTTGTAATGTGAAAATTTAAGAAAAAGGGTAATTTTAGAAGTTAAAATTTTTTATTAAAACAGGTTTTCACAACTAATGAAATATTTGGTATATAAAAACAAATATTGAAATTTCATTAAAAAAACTCAATTTAAGACACCTAAAACAATTAATAAATTCTCTTTTCTGCTTTTTGAAATTGCATTTCAATGAAACACATTATTTTTTCAAATGCTGAAAATACCGTTAAAAACTCAATTTAAGATTTACCAAATATTTCAAATGTTGAAATTTAGGAAAAATCGTACTTTTAAGAGTTCTAAATTTGTAATGTGAAAATTTAAGAAAAAGCGTAATTTTAGAAGTTTTAAATTTGTAATTTTAAATTAAATTAATTAATATTGTATGTAAATACAAAATTTGTTAATATTAATTAAAAAACGTCAATTTAAGACACCTAAAACTATTAATAAATTCTCTTTTCTGCTTTTTGAAATTGCATTTCAATGAAACACATTATTTTTTCAAATGCTGAAAATACCGTTAAAAACTCAATTTTAAGATTTACCAAATAATTTCAAATGTTGAAATTTAGGAAAAATCGTACTTTTAAGAGTTCTAAATTTGTAATGTGAAAATTTAAGAAAAAGCGTAATTTTAGAAGTTAAATTTTTTTATTAAAAAAGGTTTTCAAAACTAATGAAATATTTGGTATATAAAAACAAATATTGAAATTTCATTAAAAAAACGTCAATTTAAGACATCTAAAACTATTAATAAATTCACTTTTCAGCTTTTTGAAATTGCATTTTAATGAAACACATTTTTTTTCAAATGCTGAAAATACCGTTAAAAACTCAATTTTAAGATTTACAAAATAATTTCAAATGTTGAAATTTAGGAAAAATCGTACTTTTAACAAATTCGTAATGTGAATATAAAAAAAGCGTAATCTTTAGAAAGTTAAAATTTTTTTATTAAAACAGTTTTCACAACTAATAATTTGGTATATAAAAACAAATATTGAAAACCTGTTTCATTAAAAAAATTTAAGACACCTAAAACAATTAATAAATTCTCTTTTCTGCTTTTTGAAATTGCATTTCAATGAAACACATTTTTTCAAATGCTGAAAATACCGTTAAAATTTCAATTTTAAGATTTACCAAATAATTTCAAATGTTGAAATTTAGGAAAAATCGTACTTTTAAGAGTTCTAAATTTGTAATGTGAAAATTTAAGAAAAAGCGTAAATATAGAAGTTAAAATTTTTTATTAAAACAGGTTTTCACAACTAATGAAATATTTGGTATATAAAAACAAATATTGAAATTTCATTAAAAAACGTCAATTTAAGACACCTAAAACAATTAATAAATTCTCTTTTCTGCTTTTTCAATTTGCATTTCAACGAAACACATTATCTTTTCAAATGCTGAAAATACCGTTAAAAACTCAATTTTAAGAATTACCAATTAATTTCAAATGTTGAAATTTAGGAAAAATCGTACTTTTAAGAGTTCTAAATTTGTAATGTGAAAATTTAAGAAAAAGCGTAATTTTAGAAGTTAAAATTTTTTATTAAAACAGTTTTCACAACTAATGAAATATTTGGTATATAAAAACAAATATTGAAATTTCATTAAAAAACGTCAATTTAAGACACCTAAAACTATTAATAAATTCGGTTTTCTGCTTTTTGAAATTGCATTTCAATGAAACACATTATTTTTCAAAGCTGAAAATACCGTTAAAAACTCAATTTTAAGAATTACCAAATAATTTCAAATGTTGAAATTTAGGAAAAATCGTACTTTTAAGAGTTCTAAATTTGTAATGTGAAAATTTAAGAAAAAGCGTAATTTTAGAAGTGAAAATTTTTTATTAAAACAGGTTTTCACAACTAATGAAATATTTGGTATATAAAAACAAATATTGAAATTTCATTAAAAAACGTCAATTTAAGACACCTAAAACTATTAATAAATTCGCTTTTCTGCTTTTTGAAATTGCATTTCAATGAAACACATTATTTTTTCAAATGCTGAAAATACCGTTAAAAACTCAATTTTAAGAATTAACCAAATAATTTCAAATGTTGAAATTTAGGAAAAATCGTACTTTTAAGAAGTTTTAAATTTGTAATGTGAAAATTTAAGAAAAAAAGCGTAATTTGAGAAGTTAAAATTTTTTATTAAAACAGGTTTTCACAACTAATGAAATATTTGGTATATAAAAACAAATATTGAAATTTCATTAAAAAACGTCAATTTAAGACACCTAAAACAATTAATAAATTCTCTTTTCTGCTTTTTGAAATTGCATTTCAATGAAACACATTATTTTTTCAAATGCTGAAAATACCGTTAAAAACTCAATTTTAAGATTTAACAAATAACTTCAAATGTTGAAATTTAGGAAAAATCGTACTTTTAAGAGTTCTAAATTTGTAATGTGAAAATTTAAGAAAAAGCGTAATTTTAGAAGTTAAAATTTTTTATTAAAACAGGTTTTCACAACTAATGAAATATTTGGTATATAAAAACAAATATTGAAATTTCATTAAAAAAACGTCAATTTAAGACACCTAAAACTATTATTAAATTCACTTTTCTGCTTTTTGAAATTGCATTTCAATAAACACATTATTTTTTCAAATGCTGAAAATACCGTTAAAAACTCAATTTTAAGAATTACCAAATAATTTCAAATGTTGAAATTTAGGAAAAATCGTACTTTATTAGTTCTAATTTGTAATGTGAAAATTAAGAAAAAAGCGCTAATTTTAGATGTATAATTTATTTATTAAAACACGTTTTCACAACTAATAAATATTTTTGATAACAAAATAAACAAAATATATCAAATTCATAAAAAACATCAATTCTAAACACCTAAACTATTAATAAATTCGCTTTTCTGCTTTTTGAAATTGCATTATAATGAAACACATTATTTTTTCAAATGCTGAAAATCCCGTAAAAACTCAATTTTAAGAATTAATAAATAATTTCAAATGTTGAAATTTAGGAAAAATCGTACTTTTAAGAGTTCTAAATTTGTAATGTGAAAATTTAAGCAAAAGCGTAATTTTAGAAGTTAAAATGTCTTATTTAATGCAGATTTCACAACTAATGAAATATTTGTATATAAAAACAAATATTGAAAATTCATTAAAAACGTCAATTTAAGCACCTAAAACAATTAATAAGTTCTCTTTTGCTTTTTGAAATTGCATTTCAATGAAACACATTATTTTTTCAAATGCTGAAAATATCGTTAAAAACTCAATTTTAAGATTTAACAAATAATATACAAATGTGAGAAATTTAGGAAAATTCGTACTTTTAAGAGTTCTAATTTGTATGTGAAAATTTAAGCAAAAGCGTATTTTAGAAGTTAAAATTTTTATTAAAACAGGTTTTCACAACTAATGAAATATTTGGTATATAAAAACAAATATTGAAATTTCATTAAAAAACGTCAATTTAAGACACCTAAAACTATTAATGAAACATTATTTTTTCAAATGCTGAAAATACCGTTAAAAACCCAATTTTAAGATTTACCAAATAATTTCAAAAGTTGAAATTTAGGAAAAATCGTACTTTTAAGAGTTCTAAATTTGTATAAAATTAAGAAAAAGCGTACTTTTAGAAGTTAAAACTTTTTAATTTTTAAAACAGGTTTTCACAACTAATGAAACATTTGGTATATAAAAACAAATATTGAAATTTCATTAACAAACGTCAATTTAAGACACCTAAAACAATTAATAAATTCTCTTTTCTGCTTTTTAAAATTGCTTTTCAATGCAACACATTTTTTTATCAAATGCTGAAAATACCGTTAAAAACTCAGTTTTAAGAATTACCAAATAATTTCAAATGTTGAAATTTAGGAAATCGTACTTTTGAAAAGAGTTAAATCTTGTATGTGAAAATTAAGAAAAAGGCCGTTAAATTTAGAAGTGTTAAAAATTTTTAATTAAAACACGTATCTCACAAACTAATGAAATATTTTGATAATATTAACCACAAATTGAAATTCATTAAAAAAACCCTCAATTTAAGACACCTAAAACTATTAATAAAATCACTTTTCTGCTTTTTGAAATTGCATTTCAATGAAACACATTATTTTTTCAAATGCTGAAAATACCGTTAAAAACTCAATTTTAAGATTTACCAAATAATTTCAAATGTTAAAATTTTTCTATTTTCGTACTTTAATGATTCTAAATTCGTTATGTGAAAATTATAGAAAAAGGCGTAATTTTAGAAGTTAAAATTTTTTATTAAAACCCCGTTAAAACTAATGAAATATTTGGTATATAAAAACAAATATTGAAATTTCATTAAAAAACGTCAATTTAAGACACCTAAAACAATTAATAAATTCTCTTTTCTGCTTTTTGAAATTGCATTTCAATGAAACACATTATTTTTTCAAATGCTGAAAATACCGTTAAAAACTCAATTTTAAGATTTACCAAATAATTTCAAATGTTGAAATTTAGAAAAAATCGTACTTTTAAGAGTTCTATATTTGTTAATGTGAAATTTAATAAGGAAAAAGCTAATTTAGAGTTAAATGTTATATAAAAAAAAACGGTTTTCACAACTAATGAAAAATATTGGTATATAAAAACAAATATTGAAATTTCATTAAAAAACGTCAATTTAAGACACCTAAAACAATTAATAAATTCTCTTTTCTGCTTTTTGAAATTGCATTTCAATGAAACACATTATTTTTTTCAAATGCTGAAAATATCCCGTTAAAAACTCAATTTTAAAATTTAACAAATAATTTCAAATGTTGAAATTTAGGAAAAATCGTACTTTTAAGAGTTCTAAATTTGTAATGTGAAAATTTAAGAAAAAGCGTAATTTTAGATGTTATAATTTTTTATTAAAACACGTTTTCACAACTAATGAAATATTTGGTATATAAAAACAAATATTGAAATTTCATTAAAAAACGTCAATTAAAGACCTAAAACTATTAATAAATTCGCTTTTCTGCTTTTTGAAATTGCATTTCAATGAAACAATTATTTTTTCAAATGCTGGAAAATCCCGTAAAACTCAATTTTAGAATTACAAATAATTTCAAATGTTGTATTAGGAAAAATCGTACTTTTAAGAGTTCTAAATTTGTAATGTGAAAATTTAAGAAAAAGCGTAATTTTAGAAGTTAAAATTTTTTATTAAAACAGGTTTTCACAACTAATGAAATATTTGGTATATAAAAACAAATATTGAAATTTCATTAAAAAACGTCAATTTAAGACACCTAAAACTATTAATAAATTCGCTTTTCTGCTTTTTGAAATTGCATTTCAATGAAACACATTATTTTTTCAAATGCTGAAAATACCGTTAAAAACTCAATTTTAAGAATTACCAAATAATTTCAAATGTTGAAATTTAGGAAAAATCGTACTTTTAAGAGTTCTAAATTTGTAATGTAAATTTAAGATAATTTAAATTTTAGAAGTTAAATTTTTTTATTAAAACAGGTTTTCACAACTAATGAAATATTTGGTATATAAAACCAAACATTGAAATTTCATTAAAAAACGTCAATTTAAGACACCTAAAACTATTAATTAAAAATATTCTGCTTTTTGAAATTGCATTTCAAAGAAACACATTATTTTTTCAAATGCTGAAAATACCGTTAAAAACTCAATTTTAAGATTTACCAAATAATTTCAAAAATGAAATTAGAAATCAATCCTACTTATTTATGAGCTTTTTCCCTTCAAAGGTGAAAATTAAGAAAAAACTACTTTTCTAGAAGTTAAATTTTATTAAAACAGGTTTTCACAAATAATAAAATATTTGGTATATAAAGGAATATTGTAATTTCATTAAAAAACGTCAATTTAAGACACCTAAAACAATTAATAAATTTCTTTTCTGCTTTTTGAAATTGCATTTCAATGAAACACATTATTTTTTCAAATTCTGAAAGGTACCCATTAAAAACTCAATTTTAAGATTTACCAAATAATTTCAAATGTTGAAATTTAGGAAAAATCGTACTTTTAAGAGTTCTAAATTTGTAATGTGAAAATTTAAGAAAAAGCGTAATTTTAGAAGTTAAAATTTTTTATTAAAACAGGTTTTCACAACTAATGAAATATTTGGTATATAAAAACAAATATTGAAATTTCATTAAAAAACCTCAATTTAAGACACCTAAAACTATTAATAAAATCACTTTTCTGCTTTTTGAAATTGCATTTCAATGAACACATTATTTTTTCAAATGCTGAAAATACCGTTAAAAACTCAATTTTAAGATTTACCAAATAATTTCAAATGTTGAAATTTAGGAAAAATCGTACTTTTAAGAGTTCTAAATTCGTAATGTAAAAATTTAAGAAAAAGCGTAATTTTAGAGGTTAAAATTTTTTATTAAAACAGGTTTTCACAACTAATGAAATATTTGGTATATAAAAACAAATATTGAAATTTCATTAAAAACCCTCAATTTAAGACACCTAAACAATAATAAATCTCTTTCTGCTTTTTGAAAGTGCATTTCAATGAAACACATTACTTGTCAAATGCTGAAATTACCGTAAAAAACTCAATTTAAATACCAAAAATTCAATGTTGATTAAATTTAGGAAAAATCATACCTTTAAGAGTTCTAATTTCGAATGTGAAAATAAGAAAAAGCGTAATTAAATAAATTAATATTAAAACAGGTTTTCACAACTAATGAAATATTTGGTATATAAAAACAAATATTGAAATTTCATTAAAAAACGTCAATTTAAGACACCTAAAACAATTAATAAATTCTCTTTTCTGCTTTTTGAAATTGCATTTCAATGAAACACATTATTTTTTCAAATGCTGAAAATACCGTTAAAAACTCAATTTTAAGATTTAACAAATAATTTCAAATGTTGAAATTTAGGAAAAATCGTACTTTTAAGAGTTCATAAATATCTCTCTCTT
>JABUQX010020463.1:0-17500 GCA_015478945.1 Trachelipus rathkii | reverse complement strand
ATCCAAACTCTTCCAATAAGATAAACACATCCCTAGAAAAACCCTGACCATCAAAACACTACACGAACATCTTTTCTTCCCCAAATACAAATCTGTGAGCAAAAAATAATCACCTATATATTTAAATTGATTTCTTTCCTCAGTACCTACTTTGATTCTTTCTTTTAATTTTTTTTATTACATCTTCAAGAAATTCTTAATCTTCTCAATCAAAAATCATCGACATGAGTACACATGATGCCTTTCAATAGAAAATTGTAGGTTCCAGTTTACACTTAACACCACCTATGTCCTGAAGTATCTCTGATATGTTGTCATATCAAGCTCTAGCAGGATCTCTTAAACCACATACGGTTTTCTTTATTTCCAAATAAGTGGTTTTAATATCAATGGTTTTACATTCCCATTGATAGTAATTTATGATTGCCAGAGTTATTTTTAGAACTTTGACTGAACATGTCGGTGTTTCATTCATGTTCTTACCCTTTTGTTCCTCAAATCCCTTTGCTACTAATGCTTAAACATATGTTTTTACTTCATGATATTTTTCCGTAACAAATCCATATATGGATATTAATTTTTTTTTCTCTTAACCTATTCGTAAGCACTATTGTCTTTTCAGCTATCTAACTTTTTTAATTTTAGCTCTTAACGCTCTTAAGACCTCTTCTCCTCACAATTAATTAGAAGTGTTTCTTTAATTGTCAGTATTCTTTCAAAAACTCTTTGTGTCACAAAGACATTCCAACGACCTCTCATGTCTAAAATTTTTTTATTTGTAGCTATCCCTCATTATATTATTGTTAGCTTTCCCGCTCGCTTAATATTTTGACTTTTATTTTCTTCAGAGTTTTTTATTTACCATTCCACTTTCCCTCTTTTCTAACAAATGTATTTGTTCTTCAATTTCTACTTCATCATTTTCTTTTGGTTTTTCCACTGTTCACTAGTTCCTCTTCTTCTTTCGCCTTCATCCACTCTTTCGGCCTTTTCATTCACTTCTACATCTTCCTCTTCATCGACATCTTCGTCTTCCTCATCTTTTTCTTCAACATCTTCCTCTTCTTCTTTTTCATCTTCTTCCTCTGATTTTCTATAATAAGTACTACTAACAATTCTATCTAATCTATCTTCGTGCTCGCCCTCTCCTTTCATTATTGTTCTTCTCATCAGCTTCTTTATTTATGATTTCCTTGGCTTGAGTTATTCTGGTAATGTTTACTCTAGCAATCTCTCTGTGTCCCTCCGTGCTTCACTATTAGTTTTTCCATCTGTTCCAATGACCTTTACTGGTCCTCTCCAGCTTTTTTCATTTTCTCTTATAGTATACTTTATTTCCTATTATTGCTTTTTCTATTTTATAATCTCACATTTTTAATTAAAGCTCTTTTTAGTTGTTCTTCTGGTTCTTGTTGAATGTGTATATCTCTAGCTTTTCTCGCTGAGATTTTCCTCTATAATTTTATTTTCTATGTCCTCTATGTTTAATTCGGTTGATTTTGTTTCTCCTGTCAAGTTAGTCAAATTGATGTTTCTCCCAAACACTAATTGATTGTTTTTTTTTTTTTTTTTTTTTTTTTTTTAATTATCCACCACTCAGCAAACCTTTTCAAAAGGTGTGAAAAAAAAAAATAAAATAAAATAAAATATAAAAAAATTACATAAGAAAAACATTAAAATAAATAGTAAACCCACTACTGGATCCCTTGGGCTAACGCATCCCTCAGGTGGCGCAGGACTCGATTTAAGATATGAGGGGGAAATTGGAATATAGGCGGGGGAAAACAATAGAAGGGCAAGGAGTTCCACAAGAACAGATGTGGTGGGAAAGAAAGGTAACACAACGAGTGATCCTTGAGTTCCAATAATCACTAACAATATTCTGAAGAACAAGGAACAATTTCTTGTATTACAGGGCGACGGCAGTGGTGGAGGAAAATGCGAAGAAGTCCAATTCTCTCGATCCACTCCGTTGTAATTAATCCTATAAGAATAAGAGATAGGGACACCGACGTCAGACGCAGAGAAAGAAGTCAAGGGAGTCAGAAGAATGGGACAGTTTATAAGCCTCTTACCTTAGCTTCAACTCTATCCAGGAGGGTGGAACGGAACCACCCCAAATGTAGGAACATAATTCCATACAGTGGACGAAGAAGACTTTTATATATATGGACAAATCTGACAGAAGATAAAAAAAACGATTCGCACCATTTTTCTCTTCCTCAATCCCATTATTTGCGGATAGCGATAGTATTCATCTATGAATTATGAGAAAGCGTTTTTGGGCACTACCTTATAATATATATATATATATATATAATATTATATAATATATATATATTTATATATAGTATTATTTTAAAAAAATATATATATCTTTAATAATTTATACATAGATATTATATATATATAATATATATATATATACATATTACATATATATATTATATATTATATATATATATATATATATTATATATATATATATATTATTATATATATTATTAATATAAATATATAATACTATATATTATATATATATATACTATATATAGTATATATTATTCTATATTATATATAATATTAATAATTAAATGAACTTTCAAAGATGACAGAAACACTCACTCTGGAAATTAGATAATAGATTTTCAAGCTTAATAGTAGGATCTTTTAGTGTGCATGTGAGTACTAATATTCTAATGATTTAAATTAAGTTCGAAAAAGATCAAGGTATGTTGGTGGTGACGTATGTGATCCATCTGCGGCAAATGCTTTAAGGAAGAAAGTACAGATTCTTCTGGCATAATCCTGAATAATGTGGAGTGGGGTAGTAGGAGCTACAGATGATTTTGTTGGTTACCTATAATATAGGTGACAAAAGGGTTGGATATAAATGGTGGTTTTGGGATGTCGGGTTGAAAAGAGTGAATGATAGGCTAGTGCATGGATTTTCTGTGAGAAGAGGTATGTGTGTAAGTTAATACTTTCTTTAACACCAAAGAGTATTCCATTAAGTATACTAGAAGTTGTGTTAGATGAATGGTTGAGTGAAAATGTTATGATGATTTTGTGTTGTGAAGAAAGATGTTGAAGAGTATGTTCTGGATGTTAAATCAGTGAGCAGGATAGGAATGGGATTATGGATATTAATGATTGTTCTTATGTAAAATTAGTAGTGGGGGCTTGAAGTAAGGAAGGGATTACGAAAGGAGTGGGTAGAATTACGAGTGAAGAAATTAAGTGAACAAGGGGAACGAAAGATAAATATCTAAGGGGTTCGCAAGTATATTCAGTTGAATGTGGAACAAGTTGAAACTGATCAATTTTGGAGGAGCAAATGAAGGAAGCAAATGTTAGAAGTGCAAAAGAAGTTGTTGATTTGCCTAAGTATGGAAGTAAGAGGTTAGCAGTGAATTGGTGGAATGAGAGATACAGCGGTAAAAGTAAAAAAGAAGCGTGTTGAATGTACTAAACAATTCATGAAGGTTTCAAAAAAGATGTCTGGAATTATATGAGGAGGATGAAAAAGTAAATACTAAAAGGTGCATGATAGGAAAAAATGGAGAAGTAAATGTACAGTTTGGAAGGAGGATAAATGAGGACTTACAAGGGTAATAGAAGTCTTCTGGAAGGAAGCTGCAGAAAGGTAAGAATCGCTTTATGAATGAATGGAATAGGGATGGTGTCTATTTGTAACTGAACTGATGAAAATGGTGTGAGGAGAGTGTGGAAAAGAACTTCGAAATCTGCATATATATTGACAACTCCATGAAGATAGGGATAGTAATGTGTTGGGTTATGGATGGTGCAAGAAGGAATAGGTATTTTGGGGTGAGGTTCATAGCAAGGAGGAGGTAAAGGGTAGAGTGAGAAAGCTGAAATGTATATATATATATATTATATATAGTATATATATATATATATATATATAGTATAATATAGTATATAATATATATATATATATATATATATATATATATATATATATATATATATATATATATATATACTATATATATATATATATATATTATATATATATATATATATATAATGGCATTGGATTTATGCCTTTACCTCTATAAGAATATGTGGAAAATACTGAAGAGTACATTTTGTGTTTTTAAAATACGGGAGGGAGACCCAACTCTTCTGGCACCCTACTAACCACTTCCCTCAACCTCCATCCTTTTGAAAAGTTATTAATTTAACATTAAGGGGAGACTTTATCCTCAAAATCCATTTCTTCAAACCGATAAAAGAATTTTTTTTTTGATGAATAACTAATTTATCTTTAATTTTTTTTTTGAAAAAAAAAACTGTTCGTTTTTTTTTTGGAGGGGGAGAGGGGGAGAATTTTTTTTCGTGACTTTCACAAAAATTGCAATAAAATCTTTAATATTCAAGATATTTCAACGCTCTTTTCATTAAAATACTCCTATTTTGTGTAGTAATAAATTTCATTACTAGACCACTTAATTTCAAATTTTATTTTCTAAAAGGTTTTTTGGACAATCTCTGAAAAGTACTTTCAAAATTTTTGAAGTAAAAACAATCAATCACGTGTGACACCACCTTACATCATACAAAAGCATTTAAAATAAACGTCAGTCTGTTTATGATTTTATATGCAGAGTTGTTACCAAATTTTAAGAAAATAAAACTGTTTTTTTTAATGATTTTTTTTGTGATCTAATGGAAAAAAAAATGAAGTGCTAGAAAAACGCAAATAAACATTTGGAATATGGTCCATTGTTTACCTTTCAAAAATATTTATTCTCATCTTTTGTATAATATATATATATTAGTATATTATATATATATATATATTATAATTATATTATTATATATATATATATAATATTATATATATAGATATATATAATATATAGATATATTATTAATACATATATATATATATATATATAATATATATATTATATACTAATAATATCCTATATATATATAGTATATATATATATATATATATTATATATATATATATATATATATATATATATATATATATATATAGTATATATATAATATATATATATTATATATATATATTATATATATTTATATATTTGTTTTTTTTATTATTAATGTTGTTTTTGTTGTAGCGTTCAGTAATATTTTTGTCATAATTCGATCAAAATTTAGAAATGCCAAGTTTAAATTTATGTAATGTATTTTTTTAAAAATAAAAGTTAGTAAGCCCTCGCATGAAATGTAACTTTATGTTTTAAAACTTTACAAAGAACAACCACTTCCATTTCCTGTATGTTTATCGGTAACACACAAATGTGATGACAAACACTCAGCTAAAAGGGGGGATAACCTGGAGGGTTATGCGCACATAAAGAATAAGGTTTATGGTTGTGAGTGAGAATAGCCCTTAGTGTGAAGTTATGAATGGTGAGCAGCTGGAACAGTGTCTGAGTTTAAATTTTAGGGTATGTGTTGGATGAGAATGGAACGGAATATGCAGAGTGTAGTAGGAAGTTTGTGAATGGCAGGAAGGTGGCTGGTGCAGATTAATCGTTGGTGAATTGTAAAAGGACAAGTGTGGATGCGTATGCAAGTCTTGCTGAGGTATGTTGTTACCATGTTTATTGTATAGTAGTAGACCGATGGTCTGGAATCAGAAAGTATAGGTTCAAAGTTCAATGTGTTCAGATGACTACAATATTATGGGAGTGCGTGCTAGTGTGAGAAGGAAATGAATGAAATGAAGAAATGATCGTATTAGATGAGTTGTGTGGTGTGAGAAAGGGGTAAATAGAAGATAAATGAAAGTATGTTGATGGTTTGGTCATGTGGAAAGGATGAAATGATAGTAGCTGGTTAAGCTGAATGTATAGTGGTGAGTGTGTTTGAAAGACCGCTTGGGAGACCGAAGAAAAAGTGGATTGAGTCAGTAAAGGAATGTTTGCATGGAGAGAAATTTGAGTTTGGGCAGAGGGAGAAGAAAGGTGCATGATAAGGGAGTAATGGTGGGGTCGTTTGGTAAGGGGGTAATGGTTTTTGGCCACTGGCATGGATGAACCCACACTTGACGAATTACATAATGAGAGATCGTAGAAGGTAGGGTGGAATTTGTCTGATTCGCGACGATTGTGCTTAACTAATTATGTACATGAGGGGGCGGTTAAGGCGGGCTTTCTTTCGATTTTTGTTCAGATTCTCCTCTACTGCTTTTCTTTTCCGATGCATGTAACGCTAGCTGAGTTCCCAATTCTTGGAGAATAAAAGGTAGAATTAAAGAAGAAGAGAATGAATATATATATTCCCAAATCTTGGAAAAAAGGTAGATAAAAGAAAGATAATAATATAATATATTATATTATATATTAATAAATATATATAGTATATATTATTATATAATTATAATATATATATATATTATATATATATATATTATTATATATATAATATATTTTTATATATATATATATATATATATATTATATATATATATATATATATATATTAATATAGTTTTTATAATATATAATATATAATATATATATATATATAATATTAATTTTATATATTATAATATATATAGTATATATATATACTATTTATATAATATATCATTATATATATATTTTTCATAAGCCTTGGAATAATTAAAATTAATAATTATTTTTTTAGTGGTCCTTTTTTTTTGTTCACTTTTTGTTTTTTGTTTTCCTTGTTTTTTCCGTGACTTTTTACCCGGTTTTTCCCAAGTTTCTTTGGGAAAAACTACCCTTGCCAGCCTTGTGCCTTTGGGGTAAATATTACACTTATAAAAGCTACGCTGTCAGACCATGATTCTATGTATTAATTTTAAAACTTAGCAGGATTTTATTTTGCTTTATATTTATTATATTAGTAATATATATAATATATATATATATATTATATATAATTATAAGTATATCTATATATATATATTATATATATAATATTATATATATATATAATATATATATATTATATATATTATATATATATATATACTATATATATATAATAAATATATGTATATATAATATATACTATATATATTATAATATCTATATTTAGTATATCTATATATATAGTATATATATGATTCGACAGGTCATCGATAAAGAAGGCGGTAACAAACAAGAAGGGAAAGCGAAAGGAACATCAGAGGGGAAGAACTGGGAAGAATGAGAAGTCTTGGAGTGTGTATTGGAAAGTACAAGAATCTGAAAGGCGCACATTTGCTTTGAGAATTGTGTTTTCAGAGAGTGTAATTAAGTTTCAAGTTTTGGTTTGAAACAAAGAAGTTGATTATTTTTTAGAACGATTGGAAAATTCAAATTTTTTAAATTTAATTATTTTAATAATATCAGACGCAGGGTAATATCGTTTAAAATCTGAGATGGAGGAGAAACAATATTTTCGGCAACATTCCTTTTAATTTTGAATGAGATTTTAAAACAGAAAATTGTTTTTTTTGAAACTTTATAATTTCACGAATTGTGGACGGAAGCCTTTTGGTGTGAAGCTGCAAATCTCAAAGTCATCGTTCGAGTCATATGAAGATTCTCTTCGTCTGGTAGCAAGGGGCTGAAAACCCCCTTCTATCATAATTTCATTTTCATGAATGGTGTTGATAAGATTAAACCTTATCAATCACCAACGCCACCCTGACTGTGCGGGATATGGTGATATGTTTAAAAATAAGAATAAATATTATATATATATTATATTATGCTATATATATAGCTTATATATATTATATATATATATATATATATATATATATATATATAAATATATATATTATATTATATATTATACTTATATATCTATATATTATATATCATATATATAGTATATATATATATATATAGTATATATATATACTATATATATTATATATAACTTATATATATATATTTATATAATATAATATTATTATATATTACATATCATATATATAATATATGAGATTAAGGAGAAAAATAAATACATATATAGCTTATAAGGGCCACTCTTCTAATAGACCTTCTCCGAAACAAAATTCTATAGCAATACCTATTTTTTCAGAAGTCAGAATTAACAACTTTGCTATTTTAATGAAATTTAGCATGTTTCCATGCATTCTTGCTGATTTATTATTTATCGATAGATAATATAGATTTAAACATACTTTTATGTTTATTTGCTTTATTTTGTATTACGGGCAAAATTACTTCATGCTCGCTTCTTCTCCGGGGGGGCAGCTTCGACTGTCCTCCGGGGGGCAAAGCCCCACCGGAAAGTATTCCTGAAAGAACATGCCTCTGAAATTATTGATGTGATGCTGCGGTACTATACGTTCGAAAAAAAAGCCGCAATGATTGATTGAGCACTATGGCCACTCTTTATGGAGTACTTTGGGTCTTCAAGAGCAAAGAAGGAGTATATTAAGGGTAATAGAGTGATGTACAAAGGGAAGATTGAATACTCCAATGTAAAAAAAAAACTGCAAGCGTTAAGCACTAAATCAACACGCTTGGAACATAGCATATTTGAATCGTACGTAACTTACACTGACAAATTTTATTTGAATTTTGGTTTCTTTTAATTTTAAATTCTCATTAAATATTTCACATATTTTATTCACTTGAATAAGGAATTAGTTTTTTACTTTTTTAGACAACATCCTTCTTTGCCACAAGGAAGCCCTGTGTCTGCATTGAAGGAGGGCCCGAAACGGGGTTTTGAGTTGTCACAAGACAGGTGAGGACATCTCAGCAAGAAATGCGTAGAACCAGCATTCCCAATCTATGTAGAAAATATTTCAAATCATAGGAGAGGCTTTGAGTTGTTTACAAAGTAATGTTTGATTTACGTACAGGTAAACTACAAGATGGTGCGCAACTGAACAGTTAAAAAACTTACAGAATACAGTCCAGTGACAAAAAGATGTTTCCGAAAAAACTAACAGAATACAGTCCATTTGTCATTAATATCATTTCGCATCACAAATATTTTTTGCTTCTAGATTTCTTTGTGGAGTCTGAGCCTATTCACATTGTGGAGTCTTTCTTTGCCAAGTTCCTGTCATAAGTGTTGGTAAACTGAACTCTCTGATTTCACCTCTCTTCAGTAAGAAAAAAGTGATGAGGATCTTGATGTCATATGTAGATACGGGAACGGCTGATTTACCAAATGCATTATCGAGTAAGTTCAGTATGTGGCACAACTCAAGACAGCTGGCTGGGCGAAAACAGGAGTTTCGGGCATAGGGTGGTTCACTAGATTAATGTGAATACTTTGAAGAGAGAGATGGCTGTCCTGCCTGTAGAGAATTATCTGTGTCTCAAACCAGCACAGTCTTCAGCCAACAATATCAAAGGAAGATATTCAAAAAACAATTTACATGAGCATGAGTGTCTAAAAATTTCAATATGAAGATAATAAGTAATTGCTGAAAAATAAATTTGTTAACGCCAAATTTAATAGGAAAAACTAATTAACAAATTTATCATCAGGTGTTGGCATTTTACAACAGATAACGAATACAAAATTTTTTGTGCGCTTTTCGGGTGACGAAGCGAAAAAGAACGTGTACCCGGAATTGAAGAGAATTCGTTACGCCTGTGAAGAGATGGAGCAAATTAGTGGTACAGAGTTGCAGGCAAAGCTGCTTCAGCTAGAATCTGCTTGAAGAACTGATCCCTTAGACTAACTATAAATCGTGCGGTGCACTTTCCCACAACATTAAATCATTTGGTACTAATAGATATTTCAAATGTTCCTCGCTGGTCCTCTGATGCCAATGATCCATTTAATAAGACACTTGCCAAAGCACAGATATTTTGGAATGCCCAAAACAGGAAAACTACACTGCTGCGAGAATCAAGAAGGAGTAAGGAACAAAGCTTACACCAAGTGTTACTCGCTGGTATCCCTATACGAATATATAATTGGCCTGGTAAGGAGACTTGATGTAAACATGACAACAACATCACCAACATTTGTATGGAGCCAAAAGCCTTGTCTTCCAGTATTTAATAAAACTGATAAGAAGGTAATTGCTGAGTACATCGAAATAATGACGCCTATTGCTGTTAGGCTTGATATGTTGCAGGATGAGAAGAATGCGTACGGAGTCCTATTGCCTAATCTCTTCTCCTCAAGGACAAGATCTGGGAAAGTGCAATGAGATTTGAGCAATTTTAAACATCGAACAGTGAATTAGGCCAATCTATTGCGAAAGCCACCAAGCAAACAAAAGGAAAGAAAGTGCCTTAACCGGAAGTTATGCCATTATATCTTTTGAGGAGGCTCTTGAACCAAATGACGGCAACAGCTCTGCAACCTCACTTCAAACTCGGAGCGGTACGTATATTTAACACAGCGGAAATACCATGCTGTCAAGACCACAGGATATTGGAGGAAATAAAGTGTAAATATTGCATCGAATCTTTACTCTTCCACATCAAGGCACTGAAGGCGATGGGATTGAGTCAGAAATTTACCCATTTATGGTGAGTTATTTTTATAGTTTGGAGCAAACTTTAAGCATTCTCTTGTTATATATATATATATATATATATTATATATATATATAAGTACTATATATATATATATAAGTAATATATATTATATTTAATAAAGATATAATATATAATATATATATTATTATATTATAATTATTATATTTATATAATATATATATTATATAAATATATATATATAATATATTATATTATTAAATTTTTGTTTTTTTTTTTAAACCAACAGGATTTTTTGTTGTATATATATAGCTCGTAATATATATAATATAATATAATTATATATATATTTATATATATTATATATATAGTATATAACTAGTATATATATATATAATATATATTATATATAGTATATTTTGTATTTATTATATATATATATATAAATTAATATATATATATATATATATATATATTAATATATAGTAATATATTATATATATTTATAATTATAATATTACTAAGTTGTCACACCACTCACGGGCAGCCCTAATTCAAGGAGGGGGTGTTGCACACCTCAGACATCCATCAACTAATAAATTACGCAGATGGAGCACAGACGCAGGCTTTAAAGTGAGAGAGATTAAAATCAGCAGGAAACACAGAAAATGGAAGAGAATTCAACAGATAACAGAGGTTGGCAGGAAGAAGGAAGCAGCCGAGCGCAAGTGCTGCGAGGGGCTTTAATTCACTCGTGTACCACCACTTTTACGAGGCCCGTACACAAGGGGTGCTGTGTCGTCGCATGAGTTTTGTGTAGATATTGGTAACTCCAGCTAGTTCGCTGGAGTGGCTGTCCTTCTCTGCCACCTCTGTTCTGTTGAATTCTCTTCCATCCTCTGTGTTTCCTGTTGATTTAATCTCTCGCACTTTAAAGCTAGAGTCTACACCCACCTCATTTGGCGTTAGTTTTGATTGGAATGTTGAGGTGTGCAACACCCCTCCTTGAAATAGGGCTCTCTGCCCGTGAGTGGTGTGAACAATGTAATATATATATATATATATATATATATATATATATATGATATAGTATAGAATATATATATATATTATATATATACTATAATATATATATATATATATATATAAATATGATTATATATATTATATAATATATATATGATATATATAGTATTATAGTATATAGTATATATATATTATATATATAATATATATATATATATATATATATATTCGGTATATTATAAACTATGAGCATTTCTGGTTAAATAAATATATATATATATATATTATATATATAATAATTATATACTATATATATAGTTATAGATATATATATATATATATAATATAATTATATATATATATATAATATATTATATTATTTTATATATTATATATATATATATTAATATATAGTATATATATATATATTATTAATACACAGAGATCTTAAAGTTTGCTCCAAACTATAAAAAATATACTCCCATAAATGGGTTTAAATTTCTGGACCTCAAAGTCCCATCGCCTTACAGTGCCGTTGATGTGAAGAGTAAGATCGATATGCAATATTACATCTTTTTTCTCAATATCCTGGGTCTTGACAGCTTTGGTATTTCCCCTTCATTTCAACTACGGTAACGCCCGAGTTTGAAGTGAGGTTGCAGGGTTTTTGCCATAAGCAAATCAAGAATCCATCAAAAAGATACTGAGCTGAACCTCAGTTCAAAGCCCTTTTTTGTTTTGTTTGGTTTTGGTTGCTTTAGCAAGTATTCTAAGTTTTTGGCATGGTTAAATTTTCCACCTCTCATTGCAGTTTGCCCAGATCTTGTCTTGAGAGAGGAAGAGATGTAAGGCTATATGGACTCCCGGGTACGCATTCCCTTCTCATCCTGCAACATATCAGCCTAAACCAGCAATAGGCGTCTTATTTCGATGTACTCCAGCAATTACCTTCTATCAGGTTTTATTAACTACTGAGGAAGACAAGGTTTTTTTGGTGCTACCATACAAATGTTGGTGATGTTGTGTCATGCGACATAAGGTTTCTTAAGCAGTCTTTCATAAGAATCAGTAGTAGGGATACAAGCGAGTAACACTTGGTGCTTTAGAAGCTTTGTTCTTACTCCTTCTTGATTCTGCGCAGAGATATGTAGTTTTTTCCTGTTTTGGGCATCCAAAATGCCTATGTTTGGAAGTGTCTTATTAAATGGATCATTGGCATCAGAGGACCAGCGAGGAACATTTGAAATATCTATAGTAGCCAAGATGTTTAATGTGTGGGAAGTGCACCGCCGATGTTTAGGTAGTCTAAGGGCATCATGGTTCTTCAAGCAGATTTTCCTAGCTGAAGAGTCTTTGCACTGCGAAACCTCTGTATCACTAATGTTGCTCCCATCATCTTCAAGCGTAACCACTATCTCTTCAATCGGTACCTGTTCTTTTTCCGCTTCGTCACCCGAAAGGCTGCACAAAAATTTGTTCGATTATCTGTTGTAATGCAGACAACCTAAATATAATTTTTTTTAATTTAGCTTGTTCCTTATTAATTTCGGCGTTTACAATTTTTTTTTCAGCATTACGTTATTATTTCATATTGATTTTTACTGACTCTATGCTCAATGTAAAATTGTTTTTGAATATTCTTTGATATTGTTGGCTAAGACTGTGCTGGTTTGAGACACAGATAATTCTCTACAGGCGAGGACAGCCATCTTTCTCTCTTTCAAAGATGCAGCATTAATCTATGAACACTATTGCCAGAAAAAACTCCTGTTTGTTCCCAGTCCAGCTGTCTGATAATGTCCACAGAAATGTCTTACTGATAATGTTTGTTAAATCAGCCTTCCCTATTTTACATATGACATCAAGATCCCTCATCATTTTCTTTCTGGAGAGGAGGTGGAAATCAGAGTTCAGGTAATACAGGTATTGAACAGACATCAGAGACTACATGATGAATAGCTCAATGTCATGTTAGCAGAATACTTAGAAGCAAAAATATTTAATGAGTAATGATATTAATGACAAAATGAAACTTGGTTTTCAGATTCAAATATTCTTAGAATGTATTGGACTTGTATTACTGTAACGTTTTTTAACGCTGTTAGTTGCGCCCACCACTTATTTTACCTGTAACGTAAGAAATCAAACACTTACTTGCTCTAAAGCAACTCAAGAGCTTGCTCCTATGTTTGAATAATTTTTTTTCTAACATAGACTGGAAATGGTGGGTCTGATCTTTTTGCTGATGTCTCACTGTCTGTTTGAGACTCCAACCCGTTTTGGCCCTCCTCAATTGCAGTACACAGCTCCTTGTGCAATGTAAGTTATTTTTAAGAATGTTAAAAATTATATTCTAGTACTATTTTAAAATAAAATAAGTGCACATGTTTTAATTTTGAATTTTTAAAATTGAAAGTCACAAATTAAATCCATTTGTCGTCGTAGGTTGCTTTCGATCACTTCTTCTCATTTCAAGCTGTGTTGGATTAGCGATAGGAAGCTGAAGGTTTCTCTTTTACATCTGTGGAGTATTCAATTTTTCCCTTGTACATCACAATCTATTACCTAATATCTTTCACTTCTAGCATTCTTGAAGACCAAAGTACTTGATAAGAATTGCTGGCCATATTGGTGCTCCAAGTCATCTTGGTTGCTTTTTTTTCCCATGGGAAGTACAGGCAGCATCAACCTCAATAATCAAAGCAGTTGTTTTCTTTAGCATACTTCCGGGCCGGTGTGCGTTGCCTCACCTGGACTGTCGAGTGCCCCCCGGTGAAAATCGAGCATGGAATTATTTTTTGCCGGTAAATTAATCAAATTTAAGCCACAAGTAACTAGTATAGGAAGGACGTTGGAATCTATATTAATCTTATGATTAAGGAATATAATACAAGAATTTCATGGAAACATGCTAGGTATGGTCATAAAATAGCAATAGTTTGTAAAGTCTGAATGGTGAGAAGGTGGAAGAAACAAAGATGGCAAGCGTGAGCCATTGATTATTTGTTGTACTTGCCGAACTCCTAGTAAGTATTATTAGTTTATTATTATTTTTTCTTCATAGCATCTCATAGTAATATATAGTATTTTTTAAACATATATATGGTACCATTTAATAATAATAGTTATAACATTATTATGATAAAATTATGAACATAACTTATTTATAAACTATTTTATCTCCACCTCAATATATTATATATATATATATATATATAACGTATATATATACTATATAGTATATAGAATATATAATACTAATTTGATGCCACATACTAATATCATATATATATACCATTTATTAATATAATATATAATATATAATACTGTATATATTATAATATTATATATATATATAATTATATATATATATTAATATATATATATATATATATTTTATTTTATTAAACATTCACACACAGCTGCACAGGTGCAGGGTGGCGTTGGTGATTGATAAGGGTTTTAATCTTATCAACACCATCATGAAAATGAAATTATGATAGAAGGGGGTTTCACCCCTTGCCTACCAGACGAAAGAAAAATCTTCATATGACTCGAACGATGACTTTGAGATTTGCAAGCTCCACATCCAATAGGCTCCGTCCAAATTTCGTTTATTAAAGTTTTGCAAAAAAAATTTGTTTTGTTTTAAAATCTCACTTCAAAATTTATTAAAAGAAATGTGTGCGCCGAATATTGTTGCTCTCATCTCAGGATTTTTAACGATATTACACGGTGATATTTACTTACAAATTAATTAAATTTAAAAAAATTTGAAATTTCCAATCGTTAAATAAAACAATACTTTTTTAAACTAGATATTCAAACCAAAACTTGAAACTAATTACACTCTTCTGAAAACACAATTCTCAAAGCAAATGTTAGCTGCCTTCTCAGAATTTTCTTTGTACTTTCCCAATAACACTCCAAGATCTTTCTCATTCTTCCACAGTCTTCTCTGATGTTTCTCTTTTCGCTTCCTGTTCGGTTTTACCCGCGTCTTTGACTCGATGACGCGAATCATATATATATATATACTATAGATATATAATAGATATATAGATTTTATATTATATATATATATATATCGTATATAAATAACATAATAATATAGTAATATTCTATAGGTATAATTATTATATATATATATAATATATATATATAATATATATTATTGAGTATATATATATATAGTATATTACTATATTATATATATATTTAAGCTATTATTTATTGTGTAGATACTATAAATCATATATCAATATATTTATATATTATATATATAATAACTAAAGCAAAATAAAGCTGGCCTAATTTTTAATTCATTACATAGAGATCATGCGGTCTGACAGCGAGTAGCTTTTTATAAGTGTAATATTTCTACCCCAAGGCACAAGGCTGGCAGGTTGAGTTTTTCCGAAAAAAAACTTGGAAAAAACGGGTAAAAAGAGTCACGGAAATAAACAAGAAACAATAAAAACAGAAAAGAAAAAAACAAAGGATGCCGTAAAAAATAATTATTAAATTTTAATTAATCAGCCTATTTTCAAAAAAATGTATAATGCATATATAGTATATATATTATACTATACGTATATGAGTCATATATATATATTAGTATATACTATATATTATATACACTATATTATATATATAGTACTTATTATTGCCTTTATATATACTTACTACTATATATTTATATAGTAATATTATATATAATTTAATATAATATTATAATTACTATAATATATATAATATATATATATTTCTTTGATAACAGTTTAGACTATATTGAATAGGTATAGAACCTTATTTATTATATAATGAACGTATAACAATATATATATATATATATATTAATATTAATATAATAAATATATATTATATATATATAGATTGTTATTAAGCTCTCTAACTTTTTTCCCAAGATTGGGAAATATATATTTCCTTCTTTCTTCAAAGACTACTTAACTGACCAAGGAAATAAGGAATAAAGTGCGTTACATGCACTGGAAAAAGAAAAGCAGTAAGAGAATATGACAAATGTCGAAAAGAAACTCCACTCTACCGCCCTCTGTACCATTAATTAGTAATGACTCGTCGCAGTCAGAAAAATACACCTTAGAGCTTCACGGAATCTCATTCAATGTAATATCGTCAGTTTGGTGGGGTTCATCCCTGGCCCGGTGAGGCAACAAACTATCCCTTAACAAACACCACCATTCTCTCTACATGCACGACTTTCTTCTTAGCCTCTGCAAAACTCAAATTTCTCTCCACTCAACATTCCTTTACTGACTTCAATCCACTTTTTCTTCGTCTCCCAGCCGGTCGGTTTCCCACAGCTCACTGACTATACATCAAGCTTAACACATTCTGCTGATCAATATCATCCTTTTCACATCTTGAAATTTCAACATAACATTAATTATCTCGTGCCTGTTTTAACAACCCTCTACTAATAACTCTGAGTTTTAAGTGTTCTTTCTTATTTTTGTTTATTCGAATTTTTGTTGTTGTTTCTTGTTTTGTTGTTGTTGTTTTCGAATTCTTCGAAATTGAGGAAAATTGATATTTTCTAGATCTTTGGTGTATATCCACAGAATACTCCTTCCTGAAATGGCGCCCCGCCGGCGGTGGGTTGATTTCTCTGATGGCAGGTCTCCTGACTTCGCGGTAGCGCTGTCCCCACCTTCCCGGCCTTTTGCAAAGCCACGGAAACCCGATAGATAGACGTTTGTTGTACGTGTACAAGTAAGAATGTTGGGGTAGCAACACACCAGATAAAGAACGAGTTTACAAAAGTGGATTTCAATTGCGGAAGGTTGTTTGAACAGGTTAAGTTATCCCATCCGCAATCTGGTGTGGTTCGGGTTGACAAGCAGATAGTTGTCCAATGATCTTTGCAATCCTTATCAAATTTCTCGTGTTCTCTCCGGAGAGATCCGTTAAGTCCTCTCTGGTCTTTTTCGAAATACGACGAAATTATGTTTAAAAAATAACTA
>JABUQX010020462.1:22500-25000 GCA_015478945.1 Trachelipus rathkii | reverse complement strand
ACTAACAGTAGGAGAGAGAGGGAGAGAGATAGATTATAATAATAATATTTTTCTATATTAAAAATAATTAAGCTATATTTAATAACAGAGATGAGTATAGAGTAAAGAGAGAGCAGAGAGAGGAGAGAGTATATAATAGAGTAAGAGATAGATATAGTGTAATATAGTAGATAAGAATAAAGAGAAGAGATAGAGAGAGAGAAGAATTATATATAGTAACCTTATATAACTCAAGTAAGAGAATAGATGAGAGAGTAATAAATGAAGAGAAGAGAGAAGAGAAGAGCAGAGAGAGTATATGAAGAGAATGATATGTATGAAAGAGAGATACAGATGAGTAGAGTAGTATCAACGCAATGCTTATACATATATAAGTCACTACTTAACAAAGAAATGAGAATATAGAATATAAATAAGAAAGAGTACTAAGTATATAATAGAGTAACTAAGAGATAGATCAGTAATATAGATGATATGAAGACACTTGAATATATACAGTAGCATAATAAAAATCTTTCAATCATCTAATTGCGTTATATATGATAAGTATATTTTATTAATATATAGTATACTAATAAATAAACACTATAAATAGATACAGACCCTAGTATTATCACTAATATAATAAGTCAGATATTTTGTATATTTATATATATGTAATATATATATCATATATAAATATAATATAATAGTAATTATATATAACTTAAATTATATTATAGTAATGTATATACGTCTGTTTCATATATATAAATTAAATTTTATCAAGTTTTTCAATTGAGGTGAAATTATAACTTGAGTGACTTTATCTCATTAATTTTTTTACTATATAGTACACTATTGTTAGATAAAATATATAATATATAATATATATTACTTATACATATAATGATATATATATATATATATATATAATATAATATTAATATAGTATATTAAATTAATATATATATATTATATATAATTATAATAATAAATATACTATATATTAATATATAATATATATATATATATATATAAATTATATATATTATATTATATATAATTAAATATATATATATATAATTATTATAATATACTTAAATAAATAATTTAACTCATATATATATATTATTAAACATATATTTATATATATATTAATTTATTAGTAGAGTATATATAGTAGTACTGCTAACTATATAATATAATTATATATATAATTATATATATAATATATTATATAATATATATAATAGTATATATATATATAAGAACTCAATAGGACTTTTTTTTGTAAACCACTTTAAGGTTAAGCTAGGTTAATATAGGTAGTTAGGTTAGTTATGTGTACGCGATAAGAGTTAAGAAATTTATAGATAGGTTAAGTTAGACGTATATTGGTAGGTATAGTGTATAGTTACGGTTAGTTAGGATTATTTAAGTCAGGTCAGTTAGGTAATAGCAGAGAGATTGAAGTTATAAGTTTATGTAAAGGTTTATGTAAGGATTAGAGATGAAGGTAATAGAGATTCTTTTGGTTCTCACCTTAGGATTAGATTTAAAGTTAAGTTAATAGTAGTTAGTATGTTAGGATAAGTAATATTTATTTCCTAGATATTTAATATTTTCATATTCACACAATTTTTACTAGATCAATAAATATTAGTACCCAATTCTCATAAAGTAATATTAACTATGGATATTACATGTTTTTGGCAGATCTCGTAATTGCTTAGACTCTGCATAATCAATTACAGTCATTTATTTACGGAGGATAATTTATTAATCGTTCATGAGCATTTATCATTTTAATATAACTTTAAAATGGAGCACATCCTTGCTCGATTTCTACGCTGTTATATATATTTAAATTTTAATCTAATAAATAATTCCACCTGAATTCAACTGAACAGAGAACTTTCTTATAAAAAGAATCATTTTACACCTCCTAGAATCATTACGATGAGATCAAATATATAAATCTTATAATTATGTAAAGATTAGTACTTTATATCCAAATTTTATTAATTGAAAAAGACGATTTCTATATTTATGACATATGTATTTACATTTACTAAAAAATTTAAACTTTTCTAAATGTAACTTAATTTCTTTACTTATTTTTCGACTATCTATTTCTTTCTATTATAATATAATATATATATATATATATATATATATAGTATGATATATATTGATTATATATGATATATATAATTGAATAATTTTAATAATATAATTTAAAAATGTATATATACTATATATTATATGATAGGTAAGAAAAAAAGCATAAGATCATCAAGTTAAATTCACCTCAATTGAAAACACTTGATATATTAATATTACGAAAGCAAACCTTTTATTATAAAATTAAGTTACATTTTATGTGGTTATATTTATACATCGTTAAAAACAAAATTCGCTTTTTGTGAAAACAGGGTTTCATCATTTGTTGTTTTATTAGCTATAATAAAACTTTCAATAACAATTAGATGAATTGAAAGATTTTTTTTCCTGTATA
>JABUQX010020462.1:0-5000 GCA_015478945.1 Trachelipus rathkii | reverse complement strand
TTCGAAAGAAAAATGACGTAAATGTTTACTAAGCAACTTTTTTTAGCAGTAAATTTAAGTAATATTGTATTCGAAAAATTTAATAATTAATGAATAATAATAATAATAAATAATAATATATAATAATAATAATAATAATAATAATAATAATAATAATAATAATAATAATAATAATAATAATAATAATAATAATAATAATAATAATAATAATAATAATAATAATTATTATAAGGAAAGTAAAACCAAACTTACAAATGGAAATTCCAGTTCCTCTTTACGCATATGATATTTCAAAAATAGTGAAGTTTATTTAAAACAATTTTTTCTCCTTTAAATCGTTCTACTACAAAATTATATTATATATATATATATATATAAATATATATATCACTATATATATAGTATATATATATATATAATAATATATAATATAATATATATAATATATATATAATAATATATAATATCTATTTATTTATAAATATATTATATATATAATATATATATATGTATAATATATATATATATATATATATATATAATATACTATATATTATTATATTAATATTACATATATTATATTATATATATTATTATTTATATTATTAATTATTATTATTATATTATATGATATATATTATATATATATAATATATATATAATATATATATATTATATAAAGTATATATATATATATATATATATGATATAATATATATATATATATATATTTATATATATATATATATATATATATATATATATAAGTGTTCGTTTCCGGTATGCTTTCCCTTTTAAACAAACAAGAAGAGAGTTTTAACTTCCTTTTCATCGAACCAGCTTCGACCCGGTCCCAGCTCGCCACTGTCAGGATGCGTTAGAAACAGATTTAAAAAATTAAGTGAGAAACAAGTGAAGAAAGATTGAGAAGAAAGTATAAAATCTACTGGATCTGACGTTGAATGATTCTGAAGATGTTGTAAAGAGTTTGCTTACATATATTAAAATATATGAAGAGTGGGGTTTGATTAGGGTTTGTTTGAGGTTTGTTTAATGAAAAGTGAGGTTTGATTGGGATTTGTTTTTTGGTTTGTTTAATGCAGAGTAGGGTTTGTTTATGGCAACAGTTTCGGAAAATGTGATGAAAGTTTGGGTGACAGGGCTATCAACGCGTGTCTTCCACTTTGTTAAATAGCAACGCAACTCCATTACTCTCAATGTGGGGATCCGGCGTCATAGTGAACGTCCTTGACAACCCTTACCAGAATAGAACACTAAAATGACTATAATCATGATGTTCTAAAGTAGGGGTCTCCAAAACAGCGTCCCGCGGGTTAAAACCGAACCGAGAGGACCACCTATCCTCCCAGCAGTAGAATACTCTAGTTTTATCATTAAGACACTTTTAATTAAATTAAACAGTCACAAACTTAAACAACACACTGTAATTTTTTGACCCAAAACAACAAATAAGATCACAAAAACAACATAAAATCAAAAACACCATTAAAACACCACTGTAATAACCTATAATTCACAACAAACACATAAACACACATTAAACACTGTAAAACATAGTCACAAACACATTAAATTAAACCACCAATTAAACACACTGTAGAAAACTATAGTCCCCAAACTATCAAAATATCGCACATAATTTCGCTTTTCAGATCACAACTTTGTCGCTCCGAATCCAAACTTTTGGATATATGTGACACTACCATAGGTCTTCATAGCCCTTGGGACTTAGTGGAGGAGTCACTGTGGCTTTTAGGCTAAAAAGTTTGGAGACCCCTATCCTAAAGAACTGAGTGAGAAAAAGTTTATTGAAAGATTAATGGAACGAAGAATGCTAAGTAATAAACTGACCAGATGGAAATCTTTACCGAGAATAATAGGCGGATGAAATATATATAATTATAATTATAATATATAATATATATATAAAAGTTTAATATTGATATTATATACATCAGTCTATAGATTAATATGAACATACCACCAAAAATACTATATTACAGGGTGATGAATAAGATAGTGTGTGATTAAAGAACAACTCTTATAACAAATAAAATAACAATATAATAGATTAGTTTCTCACCCATCAATCCGTAATGTAGAAACGATGGTAGTAGCTAACTTGTGTGTGCTAAAATTATATATATATGGAATAACAAATGTTTTGTAATAAGAATTTATAGAATTAAAATATATATTATCTAATATGCAATACGGCCAAACATCATAAGAGTAGCAATTACTAAACATATACATGATAGTCATAACACAGTATATATATACTATATATAACGTATACATAAGGTACGGAAAAATATGCTATACCTACAATATGCACCCTCCCCGCACCAGAAAAGAGGCGCAGGCGCACTAAATATTACAAGTCGAAACTAGCTACATACGTATATAATAGTAACACTATCATGGAACATAACAGAATTGTTTATGAAACTCCATTATCGAAAGTATCATTTAAGTGAATCAGATAATAGAGTATTAATAACGATAGTATAGCATTATAAAGTCCTCAACCTCAGTACCGTATGCCAAACTAACACAATAAAATAAAGACATTATGAAATAGTAAAATAATATCAAATGTCTCATAAATATAATTCTATCAAAAAAAAAAAAAAACCAAAGAAATGCTCTTTTATGAAACGATTTTCATGAACGAATTTCTAAATAATAATAGGACAAACTCTATCTCCAAAATGAAAATACTTTACTCATATAAGTAAATAAAAAAGGGAAAAGACAAATATCTACAATAAAAATAACAAATATAAATTAAAAAAGAATGTAAAAAAAAAAAATAAAAAAAAGAAGTAAAAAATAATAAAGAAAAAGATAAGTATAGTGCAATAATAGAACCGCAATAGACCGAGCTAGCCCCGGTCTACGCATAAATGACATATATAACCAGTATATACTCACTAATCATACTAGCATCTACCAGATAGTATAGTAATACAGCAAGACATATAGTCACTAAAGACGCAAGGACTAGAAGCAAAATAATAAATCGAAACTACTAGTATACACTATATTAAATTAAAACACATTAAAAATTCTTAACTAATTTAAACTGTGTAAAAAAGAACCTAAAATGTTATAATGTAAAGGTAACTAAATGTTCGAAATAGTCAATAAATTGTATATTGAGCCTATAACACCCGAGTAATATTAAAATAATACTATAAATATAGCTAAAAAGCCAAACAACTAATCTATATATAGATATTAATATATATATAATACTATATATATATTAATTATAATATATATATATATTATTATATATTATATATAATATCTATATTATATACATATATATACTATTATATTGTGAATGTGTTATTTCATGAATAAATGTAGGAGGAATTGGTCTTTATAAAGGTCAGAACTCCTCAATATTTAAATGTATTTTAGAATTTACTGGCAAAAATCTAATTCAGTTTTATAATTAAAGAAATTCTATTAAAATACTCTGAATCTAAGAGTCACAAAAATCATTTACAGAGTATTACATCACATGTGTTATGCTGCATGTATGTGTATTGACATGTGTGTGTAATAGAGAATATATATATATATATATATAGTATGATATATATATATATATATATATATATATATATTATAATATAAGATATATATATATATATTATTATATATATATATATAATATATATATATATATATTTGTTTGGTGGGGTGTGGTACGTGTGTTAATGCCAAAGCTAAGGAAGGAAAGTCATATGTCTCTTGAGGGTTATTATTTCATCATTTTATGGGGTATTATTATTTTACAGGATTGTTCTTATAAATAATTATATCTTTACGACGCAGGTAAAAATATTAAAAGAAAAAATATTTCTTATAAAGAATTCTAATAAAATAAATAAGAACATTTATTTTGCATAATATATTAGTTTATTTTTACTCTGTTAAAACAAATAGAAAAATATAATAATCATATTTACTATATAATATATATAATATATATATATATATATATATATATAATATATATATATATATATATATATATATAATATATATATAATTAATATATTATATATATATAAATATATATATATAATATATTATTTATATTATATAATAATATATATATATATATATATATATATATATATATATATATATATATATATATATATATATATATATTATATATCATATATATATATGTATATATGTATTATATATTATATATATATATATATATTATATATATGATATATATATATATTATCGATATATATTATATATATTATATATATAGTATAAATATTTTTATATATATATATATATATATATATATATATATATATATATATAAATATATATATATATATATCTATATCTACACAAAAAAAATCGATAAGAAGTAACATTAATGTATAATATTATTTGATAAATGAACGCACCTAACACTCCATATACTAGTTACACCAAGTGGCGTCTGAGTTGGGGGGCCCAAGAGACCCGGGGCCAATGGCCCCCCCTCGAAAAATTTTCTCAGGACCCACTATAAATTTTATCTCACGATACTCTGTATCCGTTAATAAAGACTATAAAGGTCCGCCCACAGAAACACGGCTAATCCAATCTAAATGTGTTTGAAATCTAAAATAGTTCGTCAAAAGCGTTGTACGAAAGGAAGAGGCAAATCTCGTAAGCAGTCCATTAGTATAAAAATGCATAAAAGCATGAAAACACGGCAGAAGAAATAAATCAGGCACAATCGTTAGAATTTTCAGCTGACTTTGTGTGAAGCCATCATGTGTAAGCGCATCTATGAATCTGAACTGAGTATTATAACAACTTGTAATCCTACCCAAAACGATTAACAAGAAATTGCCAAAAAAAACAGGAGAGCAAAACCATTGACACCCCCACTACTTTACGAACTCACAGACTGTAATTAAATTATCGTACACCCATTTTAAGAA
>JABUQX010020461.1:0-10000 GCA_015478945.1 Trachelipus rathkii | reverse complement strand
TTAGAGACTACAATTAGTAGCTAGAATTAGATAATAAAATTAGCAAATGGAATTAGTTTGATAATTAGAGGTTGGAATTAAATAAATAGTGATTAGCATTAGAGGTTAGAAACTAGAGGCTAGAATTAGTAACTAGAATTAGAGACTAGAATTAGTAGCTAGTATTAGATAATTAAATTAGTAAATGGAATTAGGATTCTAATTAGAGATTGGAATTAATAAATAGTTAGTGACTAGAATTAGAGGTTAAAATGAGAGACTAGAATAAGTAACTAAGATTAGAGGTTAGGATTAGTGACTAAAATTAGGGGCTAGATTTAGTGACTAAAATAAACTTCTAGAATTAATTTCTAGAATGCAACACCCAATTTGGTCAATTAGTGCTAGAATTCTCTCTGTCACAAACAATGCGAAATATTTATATAATATCCACAAAACTCAGCGCTTGCAATTCAAATATCAATTACTATTTCTCTCGTCCAAAATTTGATTTTAGGGTTATTTCAAATTCAGGAAGATATTTTGGCATCAAATAACAATATGTAATAAATATTAACAATAATAACAATATTTAAAAAATAATAACAATAGTAACAAATAGTAACAATATGTAATAAGATATATAATAATAACAATATTTAAAAAATAATAAACAAAGTAAACAAATAGTAACAATATGTAATAAATATTAACAAATAATAACGATATTTAAAAATTAATAAACAATAGTAACAAATAGTAACAATATGTAATAAATATTAACAATAATAACAATATTTAAAAAATAATAACAATAGTAACAAATAGTAACAATATGTAATAAATATTAACAATAATAACAATATTTAAAAAATAATAACAAAAGTAACAAAAAGTAACAAATATGTAATAAATATTAACAATAAATAACAATATTTAAAAAAATAATAACAATAGTAACAAATAGTAACAATATGTAATAAATAATAACAATAATAACAATCTATTTCTCTAAGAATAACTAACGTTGTCTTTATTTCAAATTCAAGTAGAATATTTAGGCAATAATAACAATATTTAAAAATAATAACAAAAGTAACAAATAGTAACAATATGTAATAAATATTAACAATAATAACAATATTTAAAAAATAATAACAATAGTAACAAATAGTAACAATATGTAATAAATATTAACAATAATAACAATATTTAAAAAATAATAACAATAGTAACAAATAGTAACAATATGTAATAAATAATAACAATAGTAACAAATAGTAACAATATGTAATAAAGATATACATTCTAATATAATATTAAAATATTTATTTTGGTTTTATATGAAATAACGCATTTTCATATAATACATAATTTTAATTCATGTAAAACCAAATGTGCAATTAAAATTAGGAATTGCATCTATGATAATTGTAATTGCGAACAATAATAAGGAATAATAACAATATCAGCAAAATTATTAACTTTAAAATAGAATAGTCCAAAGAGAAAGTGAGGTTAGATTATGGCGATGATTAATTATTATTATTATTATTATTATTATTATTATTCAATTTTGAGTTTTTAGTCAATTTTTCCAAACTTTTAATGTAATGAGAAAAACTTTTCTTAGTTATTTTTGTTTATACGTTCATATTTATTTTTTATTTTATTTATTTATTTATTTCCATTTATTTTATTTATTTATTTAATTTATTAATTCTTTATTTTATGTATTTCCTTATTTGTTTATTTGAGATTTATTTCATTGCCTTGTAAAAAAAAATTCAATTATTATTTATTAGTAGAGGTAGTAGCAGATATAGTGACAACTATTTTTATAAGACAGTTTCTAAACATACATATAGCATATATGAGAAAGAAAGGAGAGGAGGAGGAGAAAGAGAGGAGAGAGAAAGAGAGAGAGAGAGAGAGGAGAGAGAGAGAGATATTAAGTGATAAGTCAGAGAAAGAGATAGTAAACACTAAAGGAATGTTCATTAGATTTATGAAACACAGCAATTATTATTGGACATTTATAATCCGTCAACTAATGGTAAATCCTATTTACTATTAGCTTTAGTAAGTTTAAAATAATTAATTAAGAAATTGATCATTTCATTTAAATAAAGAAAATTTTACGATTTAGATTCCTATAGTTCACGACGATACTTAGATGCAGAATTAATTACTAGAAATAGAGACTAGAATTAGACGCTAGAATTAGAGGCTAGATTTAGTGACTTGATTTCATAACTAGAATTAGTAGCTAGCATTCAACTCCAATTTCCAACCAAAGTAAGAAACCTACTTATCATTATGTAAGCGAAATATTTATAATATATAATATATATATATATATATATATATATATATATATATATATATATATATATATATATATATATATATATATATATATATATATATATATATATATATATATATATATATATATATATATATATATATATATATATATATATATATAAAAAAATATTTATAAATATTTATTTATTACATATTTACTAGAATATTGACATATACATATTAATACATACACACATACATATTACACATACATATTATTACATACATACACATATTACATTATTATTTACATATATTACATATATGTTACACATACATACATATTATTATTACATATACATACATACATATATATATATGTGTGTGTGTGGTAGACACTGTATCTGAGAGGAGAAAGAGGAGGAGGAGGAGTGAGGCAGGACATATTGCCATTGTCATTGCTGGTTACAGCTGACACACAAAAACACACATTACACACACACACATTATTAAACACACACACACATTATTATTACACACACACACATTATTACACATATTACATATTACACACACACAATATTACACACAGACACACACACAAAGCATTATTATTGATAGACACATTGCTTTTGACACATACAGACACACACACACACATTATTGACATTGCTGATGAAAATCACATTATTGACACATTATTTATTACTAATACACATTATTAAAGAGTTAGTCATGATATTATTGGCTGACACACATTGCTGGCTGGCTGACATTATTGAGCGAGTTGAAAGAAGTTATTATTATTACATATACAGCATATACATATTATACATACATTTACATAGTTACATACATACATACATACACACATATACAGAGCATACATATATATATATTACATACATACATACATACATATATATGAAAGAAAGAAGAAGCAGCATACATACACATTGTTGGTATTATTACATACATGGCTATTATTACATATAAGAAAGAAAGCATATACATATATATATATACATATATATACATATATATATATATATTTATACATAATATATATACATATATATATACTTACATACATATATACATATATATATATATATATACATACATATATATATATATATATATATATATATACATATATATATATATATATATATATATATATTTATATATATATAAATATTAAATACACACACACACACACACACACACACACACACACACACACACACACACACACACACACACACACAATAATAATAATAAAACAACAATAACAACAACAATGTAACAACAACAACAACAATAACAATCGCCTTCCCAACCTGACATTATCACAACCTGGAAATCAAAGCAGACATCATTCAGTAATAACAATAACAATAACATGCACACAAAACCAAACAACATCTTCGAAAACGACAACATGTTTATACACAATACGCAATACTTCATACCCATATCGCATGCCCACCAGAACTGCACCCAAATGCCAACCATCACTAGCAATAATACGAATAATAATAATAATAATTATAGCAATAATAAGAATAATAAGGGAATAATAATAATAATAATAATAATAATAATAATAATAATAATAATAATAATAATAATAATAATAATAATAATAATAATAATAATAATAATAGTAATAATACTATAATAATATCAATAATAATAATAATATCAACAACAACAACAACAACAACAACAATAACAATAATAATAATAATAATAACAATAAAATTAATAATTTTAAAAAGAATAGTCCATAGTACTTGATTATGATAAAATGATGCTGATGATGATGACGATGATGATTATTGTTAATATTTTTATTTTTATTATTATTATTAATATTATTTCTATTATTATTATTATTATTATTATTATTATTATTATTATTATTAGTAGTAGTAGTAGTAGTAGTAGTAGTAGTAGTAGTAGTAGTAGTAGTACAAGTAATAGTAGTATTAGTGGTAGTAGCGTCATTAATTAGCGCTACATTAATATTAATAAGCAAAGCCTTTTTTCTTTTTAATGGAAAACGTGTTTGTAATAAATTAGTTCTTTTGACTTTTTTTTAGAACAGGTTTTTTGTAAATTTTAATTTTCCTTTTAACTAAAGTTAATTTATTCCATTATTATTATTATTATTATTATTATTATTATTATTTTTTTTATTATTATTATTATTATTATTATTATTATTATTATTATTATTATTATTATTATTATTATTATTATTATTATTATTATTATTATTATTATTATTATTAATTTTTATTACTATTATTATTATTATTTTTCAAAATTTTTCTTATTTTTAATGATTAATTTTCATAATATTGCCACTATTAGTATGCCACTATTATTAATATTACCATTATTTTACATTATTTATTATTATTAATATTTCATTATTATTACATTATTATCATTATTTACATTATTTTTATTACCACAACACATTCTCAGTGTTTTTAATCTCTTCTGGTTGTAACTGATTGGTGGACTCAAGAACTTTTGATTCTCATACATACATACATACATATATATATATATATATATATATATATATTTATAAAGTTTTTGAAATCGCGAAAATAACTTGATATTTATGGATGTTTTGAGAAAGAAAGAAAGAAAGAAAGAGAAAGAAAGAGAAATAGCATAACATATATATAGATGTACTGACAGACAGGCAAAAAAACATATACACATACGTACATACACACACACACTCACATATTGACACACACACACTCAAATAATAAAACAAATACACATAAATATACATGTGAATATTACATATTACATACATATATATATATATATATATATATACACATATATATATATATATATATATTTGAGCATATATATATATATATATATATATATATATATGGGCGCGCAATAAACTTTAGAGCGCAAACGTAAAAGCGCTAAAGGAAAACTTATCCGCAAGCGCAAAAGGCACAATTTTCCAAAAATTAGTCCGGTAAGCGCTAAAGCGCACATGTCCGCAACAATTTTTTTTTTAAAAAAATGGAAATAAAGTTGGAGAGAAAAAAAAACTACTCAGGCATATAGAGATGTTTTATCTTTAAATTATGTTTGAAAGTTGCTAATATATATAAATAAAAAAAGGAGAAAGATTTTAATCTTTTATTCAATTATCTGTGATCTTCCTCCTCGCCCTCCTCCTCTTCTTATTATTATGCATTTTACTCAAGAGAAAAATTTTCTTTAAAATTGCTGGATGCCATTATTGCCCCTTTGCTCTTAGAATCTCAGAGCCTTTGACTAAAGAACCTCCTATATGGCTGAGTCTCTTGCAATAAGTATTATACTTACTAAACGTCCAATTCCAGACTTCTTGGTGTTCACACATCGAAACAGAATCTCTAGTGAGAGGGGTACTGCGGTGAACATTTACTGCAGACCAGCTATCCAAGATTTGTCCCAATTTCTCCTCCAGAGGTGTCTGGATATATGGACCCTTCAGTTCTTGAAATATTTAGAAATGGTACCAAGAACTCAAATCTTTTTAGTTTCATTTGGACATTATGCCAGTGTATTGTGAATATATATGTAATGTATAAATTGTGTATATATATTCTTTTTATATATTTATATATATATATATATATATTTGTATTTATATATATAAATATATATATATATATATATATATATATATATATATATATATATATATATATATATATATATATACATATATATATATAGATATATATATATATATATATATATAGTGAGTATATATATGGCATCTTCTTGTTATATATATATAGCAGAGTATATATATATATGAGAGAGAGAGAGGAGAGAGAGAAACTAAGAAAGAGAGATTAAGTATACACAGATAGATCGATATATACTCCTCAAAGGCTTAAAGTTGGTTAGAAATTAGTAAAATAGATAACCATAAATGGGTCACTTTCAGACTCATGACCATGACATTAACTACCTTATTATGGGCGAGTAAACTGTGACAACATTACATGTTATACAAGTAAATGATTATGGTAGCTTGGTACTTTCCTTCATATAAATTACGTACTAGTGTGCTTTTGCAGTGAGGATGCGGTTGCCATAAGCAAATCAAATCATCAAAGATACTGCTGAACCTCGGTTAAAAGCCCTTTTCTTTCCCTTTTGTTTGCCTTTGGTTGCTTTTGCAAGTAGTTGACTAAGTTTTGGCATAGTTAAATTTTTCCACCTGTCGTTGCATTTCCCAATCTTGTCCTTCTGAGGAGGAAGAGATTAGGACAATAGACCCCAAGCGTACCATTCTTCTCGTCCTGAAACATACCGCTTCCAACAGCAATAGACGTCATTATTTCGATGTACTCCGCAATTACCTCCTTTATCACTTTTATTAAATACTGGAAGACAAGGCTTGCTCCATACAAATGTTGATTTGTGTCATGCGACAATCAAGGTTCTTAATTAAATAGTTCTTTTATAGAATCGTATAGGGAGTTCAAGCGAGTAACACTTGGTGTTTTAAGCTTTGTTCCTAACTCCTTCATAATTCTCGCAGCAGTTGTAGTTTTTCCTGTTTTGGGCATTCCACAATCTGTGCTTTGGTAAGTGTCTCATTAAATGGATCCTTGGCACCAGAGGACAAGCGAGGAACATTTGAAACATCCTTAGTAGAAATGTTTAATGTGTAGGAAACGCAACGGCGATGTTTAGTTAGGCTAAGTGCATCATGTTCTTCAAGCAGATTTTCTAGCTCGAGAGGTTTTGTCTGCAGAACCTCTGTGTCACTAATTTGCTCCATCTCTTCACACGCGTAACCACTATCTCTTGCAATCGGTGCCTGTTCTTTTTCCTCTTTCGTCACCCGTTTCTGCATGAGTATCATTCACCCGAAAGGCTGCACAGAAATTAGCACCGTTATTCGTTGTAATGCAGACAACCTGATTAACCTAAATGTAATTTTACTAATTCCTTCTTAATTTCTGAGTATAATTTATTTCAGGAAGAAATAATCATTTTTATTGATTTTCAATGCCAAATTGTTGATGAATATCCATAATATTGTTGGCTAGGACTATGCTAGTCTGAGATAAGGATAACTTTCTACAGACAACTCCAGCCTAAATCAAAGTATTCAAATTAATCCAGTGAACCGTCATCCCAGAAAACCTTTTGTTTGTTGTTCCCAGTCCAGCTGTTTGCGGTTGTGGCCACTATAACTGACCTTATATAATGCTGGTTAAATCAGCCTTCCCTATTATGCATATGACATCAAGACCCCTCATCACTTTTCTTCTTCTGGAGAGGTGGTGGAAATCAGAGTTCAGGTAGGAAATTCGCCAAAGACCTCAGACTCCACAATGTGAATAGGCCCAATGTCATGTAGCAGAAATCTAGAAGCAAAAATATTTGATGAGAAATGATATTAATGACAAATGAAACTTGGTATTTCAAATTGGAAAATTTTTTGTATGGACTGTATTCTCTTAAATTTTTTTAACCTCTGAGCTGTGACAGGGTGCTTAGTCATTAATCTGTACTTAAAATACTTACATATAAAGGCAAATCCCTCAAGAGCTCTTCTCTTTAAATATTTTTGGATATAGACTGGAGAATGATGGTTTGACGCTTTTTGTGTCTCACTGTCTGTTGAGAAGCTCCGGCCCCGCTTTGACCCTCCTTCAATTGCATTACACATCTCCTCTTTTGTGCAAAGAAAGATGTTTCTAAAAAAAGACAAAACTAAATCCTTATTCATGTAAATGTAAATATGTGAAATATTTAATGGTTGAATTTTAAAATTAAAAAGAAATAAAATTCAAATAAAAGTATCGGTGTAAGTTACTTACGATCAAGTAGTGCTATTTCAAGCTATGTGTTGATTTAATGTCAAAGCTGAAGTTTTTTTTTTACATTGAGAGCATTTATCACTCTATTGCCTCAATATACTCATTCTTGCTCTTGACAGACAACAAAGTACTTGATAAGATAGGTGCTCCGTCATCTTGGCTGCTTTTTTTCATGGGAAGTACAGGCAGCATTACACTAATAATTTCAAGAGTTACACTTTGAAGACTTTCACCGTTTGCAATCTTTCTTTAAGCACTTATTCATATCTGTTTTATCCCAATTTGAGACACAAAAAAGCACCAAAACGGTTTAATCACAATCACAAGTAACCATAAACTTAGTAAATTTGCTATAATAATAGATAATAATACATAATAATAATAATAATAATAATAATAATAATAATAATAATAATAATAATAATAATAATAATAATAATAATAATAATAATAATAATAATAATAATAATATTAATAATAATATTAATAATAATACATACATTGGACACATTGGTTAATAATAATAATAATATTAAGAAAGACATTAATAAAATACACACAATAATAATAATAATTATAATGAGAATAACAATAATTTACACATACATACATATTACATACATATTACATATTACATACATATTACATACATATTACATACATATTATTATTATTATTATTATTATTCTTATATATATATATATATATATATATATATATATATATATATATATATATATATATATATATATATATATATATATATATATATATATATATATATATATATAGGTATATATATATATAGTATATATGTATATATATATATATATATATATATATATATATATATATATAGTATATATAGTATATATATATATATATATATATATATATATAGTAGTAGTGCTTTGACATACATATTACATACATATATATAAGCAAATTATTTAGATGAGCGCAACGTTAAATTATTCGAAAATTTGCGCTTTTGCGCTCTTAAAAAAAGTTGTTGAGCGAACGCAAGCTATTGATTTAGAAATTTTATGCTAAACTAAAAGCGCATTTATCTAAAGCGCAATCAGGCTTATGCCTTTATATCGATTTCAGGTTGCCCATCTCTGACATATAATACATATATATAGCATATATATATATATTATTATGAAAGATATATATATATATATTACATATATATATATATATATATATATATATATATATATATATTATTATTATATATACATATATATATATATATATATATATATCTATGCATGTGATTTGGGGGGCAAATTAAGCTGTTCCCACAAAATCAAGTGAAGGCAGAGGATTTTATAGAGAAAACCTCTGGTTTATATATTATTCGATAATATAATTTTGATTACAGTAAATGTTAGAAAGTAAATATTGTGAGTTAACGTTTTGGTAACATTACTAATTTAGATACGTGCAGAAAGTAAACACGCGAAATAAATCCGAGGTGATTTAAAATTTTCTGCTTCCTTTTGAGTGGAGACAAATAAAATGAGGTATTCTATTTGCAAAAAACGTTATGACCCGAAATGATTACAACAAATGTTATTAGAAAATATTGCCTCATTATGAGGCAAGAGTTGGAGTCGAATAAACTCACTGTTCAAATTCCATAAATGGAGACCCAATGGAACAAGTATTTGATGACTTATATATATATATATATATATATATATATATATATATATATATATATATTGAAGTGGCGCACGAAAAAATTTAAAGCAGGATGAATGCGGAAAACGGTTAAACAATCAAATCTGAGTAACTGAACGTAGCAATGGAGCGAT
>JABUQX010020460.1:45000-46176 GCA_015478945.1 Trachelipus rathkii | reverse complement strand
CGTGAACGATTGTGAGGTGAACCGGATCATAAAACGCTTCCACAAAAATTACAATTTCTATAAATATATATATAATTATATTATATCTATATATATATATATAATTATATATATATTAATATATATATATATATATATATATTTATATATACTCAAACCTTTATCTACTTATTATTCACCTGTTTATACACCATTACTTTTGATAAACTGTTTTATGGTACTCCATTAATATATATATATATATATATACTATATATATTAATATGACTTAGTAATCTATTCGGATTTATATATATATAATTAATATACTTAATATATATATATATATATAATATAAAATATATATATTATATATATATATATATATATTATATATATATTATATATACGAATATATACATATATTATATACTATTATATTATTATATAAATATATACTATATATATATATATATATATATAATATATACTATATATATTATTGATAATCTCCGAATTAATTCTATACATTGTGACCATTTTTTTTCAAAAAATTCCTTTATTATTACATACAATACAGCAATATATTAATAATTTAATGATATTCATTATTCCTTTCCTACTTTTATTTTCGCTTTCCGAATTTCCTACTCGATTACACGCGTTTATTGCGGAAAACGAATATAAGACAGAATACTCTTGCGTAGATTTTCCGCACGCGGGAAATCATGATAGTTATTTTTATAATATGTTTCACATACGTGAAGTAGATAGAACATTGGGAACAAGAAAAGACATATGAAATTATATAAAAATAAAATATAAAATATTTGAATGTACTATTGGGAATTATATTATTTAAATGTTTGTATCTGCTACGCATCTAAAAAATAATCTTTATAAAAAATATATGATTAATGAATAGATATTACTTCTAAATTCTATCTTTCCATTATTTCCATTGAACACTCTCATCCCAAGAACTCTTCCTTTTATAGGTTTTCTTAAATTATCTTGGTGGTTTGTTAGACTAAAAGTCCCCGTTGGGGGCGACAATAAGAATAATCAGAAAGTGCTTAACTGTCCTTCACTCGGAAGTAGATCCAAGAGAAAAATACTCAAGTTTGGCTTTTCTTGACAACGAGGATAAAGCGAATTTCGTGCTCTGAGTGCATGGTCAGAGATGTTCGAACCGAA
>JABUQX010020460.1:32500-40000 GCA_015478945.1 Trachelipus rathkii | reverse complement strand
GAATGAAGGGTATAGACCCCCTGACGGGAAAGAGAGAAAGAACACAAGAGTGTATGTAGCAGAGAGCACACAGAGAGGTTTTGAGGAGTTTGAAGAAGAAGGAGATAGATTTGTTGAGAGAGAATTTCCCCATCCAGGAGAGAGGACAGAGGAGGGAAATTTTCGGAGTGTGGCAAAGAGAGGAGACGAGTAAAGCGGAAATTTAAGAAGAAGAAAGAGAAGTGGGCAGCTGGAAAAGAGGGAGGAGAAGCCGTAAAGAAGTCTTTTAAGTTATGACGACATTTTTACGCTAATGTCTACCTGGCCCCTACAGAGAGGAGTATGGGGACTAAAGCATGCGTGCTAGTCGATACAGGCTCGTCAGTCAGTCTCATTACACCCAGGCGGTTAAAGGAATTGGAGATTGAGGGAAAATTCAAAGTACCCCTTCAAAGGACCGACCTGATAGTGCAGGGGGTCGATAACAAGCCAACGGTTTTGAGAGGAGAAGTACAGTTGTATCTACGCATGCATAAGAGACGTTACCTCACTACTTTTCAAGTAAGCGACATGAAAAAGAACCTGATTGGGAGATTCTTTTAGGGAGTAATATTATTGTCCTAACTTGCCATAAACTCTAACCTGTTTTTCTGCAAAATGTCTATAAGGAAGCGTAGAGTGTAGACATTCCAAATCCTTTGCCAGACCAAAAGGGAAATTTATTAGTTAGAGGATGTCTCTGATGGAATTCTAGAACAGTAGAGACCCAAGTGGTTGAGAAGCATCCGCCCAACACGAGGTGCCTAGAGGAAAGAGATTTATAGATGGGTCGAAACCAAACTTCTACGGAAGATTCCCGCTATAAGCATAACTACGCTTCCCAGGTCATCCCGTCCAGCCCCGAGAGGGAGGGGACCGACCCTTACCGTAAACTCCGCAAGCGACGCGGATGAACATTCTTCCTATCGGAAGGCCGCCTTGTCAGTACGAACTTCGCATGGCCAACCAGTGCCTGAACAGAAGGAGGTGAAGAGGAGCCCCGGGTGGCAGAGAAACGCCCATGTCAAGGTGAAGGGAAGCCCAGGGTGGCAGAGCACACCTCATGTCGAGACAAACGAGGTGAAGGGGAGACCAGGGGGGCAGAGATTAGAGACTCTACCAGCCACCCATCCCAGCGCTGATCCCAGAGGGGCTAAGCCCAAACTCACGCACACCCCTCCAGGTGTGAAAGAAAGTTCGAATCAACCGGAAGAATTACAGTTTTCATCAATCCCTGACCATAACGAAGATGGTTATTTGATGCTAGATGAAAGAATAAAGATTGAGTGAGAACTGGACGAAGACACTGTTCACCCGTTCAATCAAGTGGATTATTCTGAGAACCCTTAGCGCCATGAAACTCAAAAACGATTTTTGACAGCTGGGCGAAAGTGTATCAATGCACCACCAGCTTTTTGCATGGACCACTGTACGTAGCTTAATACAGTCGTCCTGTTGAGGGATAAGTACCAGATTATCCTCAGCTAACATAAATACTGACGTACCAACAGTCCATTTGAAGAAAAGGTGCACGTATAGGAGAAGGTTATCCGATTATTAGCGAAGAAATCGAAAGAAGCACAGACAAAAAAGGACACAAAAAATAGTTTCGCGCTAATTGTAGCCATGCTCAAAAGGCTCTTAACGAAGACCGAACTTACGGACAATGTGTACAAGCGAAATAACTTGAAGAGAAGATTGTCAAGAACAAAGATGCGAAAATTGCGTGCTCGAGAAGCCAGAAGTATTTTGGAAGATTTACTTAAATTACTGATGGAAGTACCATTGAGTTTACAGGACTTCGATATGACTACAAGCTCCCTCGTCTGTCGCTTCGTAAAGTTCGGAGATTGAGCTTACTACCTGATTGCACCTAAGGTTATTTTCGGAAACAGTATAGGTATACCGCATCGTCTATCTGCAAGATATAAGATATTACCACAAAAATGCACAGCCTGAGAAGGAATATATTTAGCATGTATAGCCCTCAATTCTTCTCCCCTTGCTAGTCGTAGCGAAAGAAAAAAAACAAGTTTGGGTCCCTCGTATTTGCCATCGATAACCGAATATCTAATTCGTTCAGATACAGGGATGTATTTCCCTGCCACGATAGAGGAAATATTCACGTCCCTAGGGGGAAATACGGTATATACCAGTATAGACCTTTTGGACGCTTATAACGCCCTTGAAATAGGGGAGGAGACGCAAAAGCTAATGGCATTTAGAACCAGGAAAGGCCTCTTTTGCCCCACTCGCTTAACATTTGGGCACAAAAATGCACCATCCTCTTTTGCTAGAGCAATGGTTATTGCCTTAAGCCATCTCCTAGGACCCATAGCACAAGTCTATCTTGATGACGTACTGGTCCTAGGTAAAGATGTCCCTCAACACTTCGAAAATCTAAGAAAAGTCTTCACAGCTTTTAGAGAAAATAAGTTGAAAGTAAAACTGTCTAAATGTAACTTCCTACAAACATCAGTTTTATATCTAGGGTTCAAGATAGGAAGAGATGGAATTAGCCCAGACCCTGTGAAGGTGGAAACTATGAAAAGTTTTGTTCCACCGACAAACGTGAAGGAAACACAGTCTCTTTTAGGATTCTTCTCGTACTTTCGCTTTTTAATAAAGGACTTTGCAGTAGTAGCACAACCTTTGTACGATCTGATAAAGAAAGATGTTCCTTTTGTATGGACGAAAAAGCAACAACAGGCTTTTGACACTTTGAAAGATAAGTTGGTGGTGCAACCACAGCTAACTTTCCCTAATTTATAGCAAGGATTCTTCAGTGAATTACAGACGCTTGCGATTACGAATCGGGGCGTGTTGTACCAGTTAACAGATGATGGGAAGGAGAAGCCCCTTTCTTGTTTCACGAGATGCTCAAGGGGAAGTGAGAGGAATTATGATACAATAGAAAAGGAATTGTTTAGCCGTAGTGTTTGCTTACAAGAAGTTTAAAAAAATACCGGTTTGTTATAAGGTACCATTATCAACGTAACCACTCGATGTTTTCATCTTTCGTTTAAGAACCAGCAAAACTGGGCCGTTGGCTAGATGAATTTTATTTCGTGAATAGTTTTCCCCACCATATGTATAAAAAGGGAAAAACATAATGTCGCGCCAGATTATTCTGAGTAGGCACCGGCACCGAAATGTCTTATTTAATCCGAAGTATGGAAAACAAAGGGAGTTTACTCGAACAGATTTTGTGCTAGCAGAGAAAAATTTCATAAAAGAGCAAGAAAATTGCCCAGAGTAGGCAAATTGGGTAAAATGCGCAAAGAGAACCAAAAAACGTTTCACATATTTTCAGTAAAAAGTTGTTGTACTACGCAACAACAAACTAAACCTTATGTTATTACAAGTCCCCTGACAGTATGTTTTTCTTCTGTGATAGACCACTGCAACGCCTTTCGCTTAGCAGCGGGCACGGAGGACAGGTTAAGAAACAGAAAGGGGTTGGAAAAAAGTATGTTTTCCCCCCCCTCCTACCAAAGCTTGTGAAGGAGGTATTTGTAGTTCAATGGTAGTCGTGTGCAAGAACAAAGGGCCCAAACACACAACAGCAGAGATAACACAGATGGCCTTCTGCCCTATACACCCGTTTTCACGCGTATCATGTTGACAGCCATTTTGCGAAAGTTACCTGCTGTACCAGTCAGGAGCCAAATACATCTTAATTTCGCGACGTTTTAGCGATACCCGGTGAACTCAGTGCCTTGTAAAACCAGCGACGAAGAATTCGCCAGAGCGCTGCAGGAGAGGGTGATATGTAGGCACAGCGCTCCCCAACTTCTCGTGTCCGATAACGCACTTGAATTTACGAGCCAGGTATTTAAGGACTTGTGTAAGGCGTGGAGAATAAAGAAGGTGGAGATTTTGCCTTACAAAGCCTCCCAGAACGGTGTTGTAGAGAGGATAAATGCGGATATTGGAATCTTCCTGCGACACTATGTGAAAAAGAGAACCACAGAGACTGGATAAAAACCTTTAGTTTTGCCCAAAATCGCTATCCAATTCCGCATATAATCGATCTATAGGGTCTTCTCCCCACTTTCTTCTACATGGTTACGTAAAAAGAGTCCCGTATGAGATGCCGGACTATGTGTCACCATTTGTGAATAAGACAGAGAAAATGAGATTCATCTCGGATGAAGTAGACACGATAGTAGAAAGGATCGATTATATAAGAGATTTGGCCAGAGAGAAGCTAGAAGCGGAAACCACGAAGACTTTGGAACAACAACATAAAAGGGCCAAGCAAAGAGAGTTCAAAATAGGAGATTACGTCTTCATTAGAGCTGTCAAAAAGCCTCATCAAAGTTCAAAGTTATGTCCCAAGTTCGAAGGGCCATACATTGTCCGATGTTTAAAAGGACCAAACAAATTAATGATAATTTGTTTGAGCTCAGGCCGAACATTCCCCGTCCATGTGGACAACGCTAAGGTGATTCCTGCAGAAAAGTTCACAGAGTCACAGTTTGACTTTATGTATGATGAAGTTTGGAATCCCCACACAGTAGAAGAAATGTTAAGCTCCCCAAAGAAGAAAAAAGGGAAAGAATTGAAGAAAAACAACCAAGAAGCGACCCAAGAGTCCCTTCTGAGAGAGAAGACGATGAAGTAGAAGAAGTAGAAGAAGTAGAAGAAGTAGAAGAAGAAGACGAAGTGGAGGATCTTCCTCCTCCGACAGATCGAGAGTCTTCCCGATATTCTTTTCCAAACTCCCACAAACGCCATTAATACAGTCGGACACACCTACTTCCCAACTTCCTCTTCCACAACCCTACTCAGCCAGAAGTACAGCTCTTACTCAACCCTTCCACCTCAGCGATACAGAGTGGAAATAAACTCTTGAGCCAACCAGACTCCGTGTGAACAACCAACCCCGGGCGAACCTGTAAGAGACAACAACTGTCGAGAAAAAGTGTATAAATGATAAGATTGTGGAAAAAAAGAAAGTACACGACTGTAGTTGCAGAAGAGTGCGTCCTGGACGGTTGAATTTGCATGTTTCCACGTTCCCAAAGTTGACTTTCCAAAGAACACCCTCAACCCTTCCGTTCGAGAAAAGAGTTAGAACATCCTTTATCCCCCCATTCAACAAGAGGATTTTCCTGTAAAAATGAACCTTTCCAAAAAAATGCTTCAGGAGCCACTGAAACCTGAAGGCGAAGGAATACCCCGGAGCCTTATGGTGGATCTCCTCCAAGGACTCATTCCCCAGAGAAATCTCCCAATACTCCCTGAAAAAGATGGCCACTATCCCATTCCCACTGTTGTAGAATCACCCCCTATGGAATTCGTCAGAGATGACAGGAAAAAGGATCCATCTTACAGACCACATAACTTGTTTACTGGTCCCAGAGATTCTACACCCATGGTTACAAGAAGTCAAACAAGGATGAAGGAACAGGCTCTACAACAACAAGCAGAGGTACAAGACAACACAGAGACTACAGAGAAGACTCTTGTCCGACCTCCGCCTGTCAAATTGGATTTGAATACAACAGTCAGAGGAAATCAAACTTATTATTTGCCTCCTGGCTACTAATTCATCCCAATTTCCTGTATATATTTGATATATTCGTAGATTTAAGAAAAATCCTTTAGTTTTTAGAATGAATTCTTCATATTCCGAAGATATTTTTAATTTTAAGAAGATGATTGACGTACATTTCGCATCGCGTTTAACGTACATTTCGCATTGCGTCTGTACCAAATTCTCTACCTTAGTTGAGAAATAATTAGTGGATTAGGAAAAAACTATAGATTGGATTAAGGAAACGATCGTTATAAAATTAAGAAAATTAGTCGGGATTAATATATATTCATAAGAACTCTAATCTTAGAATTTAGACGTAGTTTTGATAAATCTTAGACTAGATTAATTCCGTAGATATAGTCTGATCAGTTTAGTTTTACTCATTTTTTTATATAAAGAAACTGTTAAAAATATGTTTCACTCTCAGAACAAGGGGGGGACAGCACTTTTTAAAATAAAAAATCATATAAAATAGAAAATTCAAAAAACTTTTCTATTAAGAAAAAAAAATAAGTAAACAACTAGTAAGTAAGTAAGTAATATAAAAACAACTAGTAAGTAAATAAGTAATTAAATAGATAGTAAACAAGTATACATAGCTTTGTAAATGTTTGAGTCTAAACTTCTTTACATTTAGATGTTCATTCAAACTAACCCCAATCGCAATTTAAGAAACAGTTAAGAAAACGCAAACGCTTTGCTTTAACTAACCAATTAATTTTAACAATATTATTAAACATAATTAGGCGACCTTTTAATCTTCATCACAACAAAGAAAAGTATAAAGTATTACAAAATATTTCAGAATGAAATTTCGGAAACAAACTTTGTTGCCTATGATCTCTATTTATACTAAATTTATCAAGAATTAGTTGGTTGAAAAGAAGAAAAACAAAGATTCTACCTGGTTTAGTTTTATATCGTACTGGAGAAGTCAATTTCATAGAAGGATACCTCGATCTAGTTATCTCGTTAGAATGTCCTCCAGACATCAAAGAAACAATCATTAAGACAACTAAACTGGTGAACAACGTCAAAGAATCCTTTTTACCATCATTCGAAACCATGTTTCTAAATATCTCAACACATCAAAGGGCTCACCAATGGGAATTCAAGCTAATGACCATTCGAGTAAAAGTGTTAGCCCAGAAACTAAACGAAGTAAGTGAACTGCCTTGGATCTCAGCACGATCAAAAAAAGAAACGAGCCGCTTTCGAGTTCGGAGGAGACGTTCCCTAACATTCTTTTTTTGGTACGCAAGACAAAACAGGTTTTTGAAGTTACTTTTTCCGAAAGAAGATCAACATCTTTAGGTAATTATGCCTCCTACCTTTCAATTATTTTGATAACTGAATTAAGACAGTTTGAAGCGAATTTCTAGCACATTGATGACGTTTTAGGATAGTTTAAAAAAAGTTTAATAGAGCTTCCAAACTAGCTTAGGGCTACGCCACAACATAATAAAACAAATGGGAAGGCATACGGGGCTTTAATAAAATCTATTGGGAACAAAACAGTATATAACATACATCAATCCACCAGTTGGTTGATAAACTCGTTCAATTAGCCAAAAATAAGACACTAACTCGCAACTTTTTGTCTCCATCGTTCCTATTGCCTTTTTTGACTAGAAATGAAACAAAGAACCAAGCTACACCACCAGTCATTCCCTCTAGAAACAAAGAACATACCAAACCTTCTAAACCTACTCGTTGGACTATTCCAAATCTTGCCGCTAACCCTATGAAACTAATCACCTCTAATTCCTTTTATCTCAATAGAGAAATTTGTCTCATACAAACTCATACCTTTTCCTACTCATCTTCCTTTAAATCAATCTCTAGTTCGAGTTATGTACAACGATCCAAATAACTATTTCTTTGTGAATTACGGTAATCGGAAATACACTTACCTTAAAGAATCAGCACATGATCTT
>JABUQX010020460.1:7500-15000 GCA_015478945.1 Trachelipus rathkii | reverse complement strand
TTTAGGGACGCCCACTTCTCATAGACGAGGTGTGGGGACAATCAAGTAGTATATATATATATATATATATATATATAATATTTATATTTATAGATATATATACTATATATATATATATATATATATATATATATATATATATATATATATATATATATATATATATATATATATATTATATATAATATTATATATATATATATATATATATTAATATATATATATATATATATTATATATATAATATAATATACTATATATTATTATATATTACTATATAATATATTAAATATATATATATCTATACAGTATATTTTATATATATTTATACATACATATATATAATTATATATATATATATATTATATATATATATATATATATATATATATATATATATATATATTATATTATATGATAAATATATATATACTATATATAACTATATATATATATATTACTAGTATATTATATATATATAATATATATATAGTATATAAATATATTAAATATTATATATATATATATATATATATATATATATATATAATATATATATATATTAGTATATATATATATAATATATATATATATATTATATATTATATATATTAATATATATATATAATATATATATATACAGGGTGTTTACGAAATAGGGACAAATTTGGAGGATAATTATCTTTGCACCATTACAAGTGTTTTGTCTTAAATAAAAATTACCTGTAAAGTTCCTCATTAAGGTAGGTAATGAGTCAATTAGTGAAGCGTGCAAGATTCATTCGATTGTGAATATCTGTGTTTATTTTTCCGTTCAGGATGTGGTTATATTAATTGTGATTATGTATTGATTATTATTATTATTATTATTATTTATGTATTATTATTATTATTATTATATTATCATTATCATTATCATTTATCATTATCATTATCATTATCATTATCCATTATTATTATTATTTTATTAATTATTATTATTATTATTATATTATTATTATTATTATTATTATTAGTTTATTATTATTAGTTATTATTATTATTATTATATTATTATATATTATTATTATTATTATTATATTATTATTATTATTATTATTATTATTACTTATTATTATTATTATTTTTATTATGTTATTATTATTATGATCATTTTTATAATATTAATTATTATTTTTATTATTATTATTAGTATTATTATATTATTATATGTATTATTATTATTATTATTATTATTTATTATTATTATTTATTATTATTATATATTATTTGATTATTATTATTATTTTCATTATTATTATTATTATTAATTTGATTTCTTTATACTTCTTTGTTATATTATTTCCTTTTCCTATTCTATTATTACTATTATCATAGAAATATTAACTTATCATAATAATGATGTTACTTATCAAATAATTATTGTTATTAGTAATATTTGGAGTATTATTTATTATTATTATTTATTTGTATTATTATTGTTATTGCTTTGTATCGTTTCCGAGTAAATATTGCCTCGAATACTATTCAACAAATTTTCTATATTATTCATCTTATCTCCTATAATAAGGTAACCTATAAACAAAGTACCTATCAAGCAACTTAGCAGTGTCTAATATTAGGAGACAGCAATACCCTGTTCTATAGGTTACTACTTTACGTTGCAGAGTTTCCGTAGCCAACTTGTCACATCTACGGAACATAAAAAACCCCAATATTCACATCATACCCCATGCACCTTTCTTAACTCATTTACCTACTAAAAGAAGAACTTTACAGCTAACTTTATTTAAGACAAAACGCTTGTTTATAATGGTACAAAGATAATATTCTCCAAATTTGTCCCCCTATCTCGTAAACACCCTGTATATAGTATATATATATTATATATATATATATATATATATATATATATATATATATATATATATATATATATATATATATATATATATATATAAATACTTATACGACATATTATTTTATTTTATTTTATTATGTTATATTTTTGGGAAAGCATCTTGTAGGTAAATTAAGAAGAGATATCATGGGAAAAGTCTTGAAGCAGAAAAATCGGTAAAGTTCCGAAATTTGATATATTATTTAGTTTAGCGCATATTTTTCAGTGTTCAAAATTTGTGGGATATATATTATATATATATATATATATATATATATAATATATATATAATCATATATATATATATATATATATATATATATATATATAATATATATATACTATATATATATATAATATTATATATATACCATAGTATATAAATATATATTATATATAATATTATTATAATAATTTATATATATATATATATATATTATATATATATATATATATTTATATATTATAATAATACTATATATATTATATATATATATATATATTATATAAATATATATTATATATATATATATATATATATATATAAATATTATATAATAGATATAATATATATATATATTTATATATATATATATATATATATATATTATATATATATATATATACTATATATATTATATATATAATATATATGATAATAATATATATATATATATATATTATTGCTAATATTTTTTGTTACGCTTTATAAATTAACGCCAATTCCTTACAATTTTTTTTTCAATTTTCAAGCGTGTGCCAATGTACTTTAATTAAAATGTAACAACAAAATATAATTTTTCGTTTACAATTTTCATTTGGAAAAGAGATATATATTGCTTTGCATGATATATATATTCACTCTCTCTTCTTCTCTCTCTCTCTCCCTCTCTCTCTTCTCTCTCTCCTCTCTCTCCTCTCTCCTCCTCTCTCTCTCTCTCTCTCTCTCCTCTCTCTCTCTCTCTCTCTCTCTCTCTCTCTCTCTTCATTCTCTCTCCCTCTCTCTCTCTCTCTCTCTCTCTCATTATGTATATAATATATATATATAATATATATATATAATATATAATATATATATATATATATATATATATATATATAATATATATATATAATATATATATATATATATATTAAAATATATACTATATATATATATATATTATTATATAATATAATAATAATATAATATATATATATATATATATATATACTATATATATATATATATATATATAATATATATATTATATATATATATTAAATAATATATATATATTATATATTATATATACTATATAAATAATATATATATATAATTATATATATAATTTATATATATATATAAATTATATATATATATATATATATTATATAATATATATATAAATATATGATATATTTATTATTATTATTATTATTATTATATTTTACCAAATATTTGAATTAATAAATTTATACGTCTGGTACGTGGCAGGCTTCCCTAATTCATATTACCTTCATCTCGCCCCACCCACCTCCTCCATTCCATTCTATCTCTCGCCAACACCCTACCTTCCTCCACCCTCATCCCTCTCTTTCCTAGGCATTACCTTTTATTCCATCATCCCCACCCTCCTTCTTGGTCTCCCCCTTCCTCTCCTTCCTATTCCCTCCGCCTCCCAAACTCTCTTAACCACTCTCTGTTCCTCCATTCTCTCCCAGGATGTCCCAAACCATCTTAACATTTTCCCTTCTCCGCTCTTCTCACCCAAACCATTCTTCCCAATCACATCTCCTCTCTTATCACCCGATTCCTAATCCTCTCCTCTTTTACTAACCCCCACATTACGCTCTGCAACCCTTTCATCTCAAAATACACTTCCAACTTCTTCCGTGGGACCTAGCAATTTCAACCCCCCATGTTTCACACCCATATTGTACTACCGCTGGAACACATATTTTTCCAAACATTTGACTTATTCTTAAGTTTATTGTGATAAAAATCCCCCCCCTTTTCAATTCCCTCAGACCCACTCAATGCTCTTCATTCCTTCTCCTATTCTGTGATCTATCTCTTCCTTCATCCCTCCCCCCTTAACCCAAATCCATCCCTAAATATCTGAAAACCTTTACTTCTTCTAATACTACACCCCTACTCAAACTCTAACCCCATCCCCTCATCTGTTTCTCCCCTCCCTCAAACACTAAAACATTTTACTCTTACCCTGATGTATCTTAAACCCTTTTTGTTCCACACACTCCCTTCCTCCCAAATCCTTCACCAAATACTCACCATTCTGAATTCCTTCGCCAACTAAGGCAATGTATCATCGGAAAATAGTATCATTTCACTTCGCCATCTTATCACCCCTATCCAATCCCAAATTCCACCCTCTCCCCTCCTTCATCATTCCTCTGCAGACACTCTCCATAAATAAATTGAAAAGCCACGGTGACATTACACATCCCTGTCTCAACCTTCTCTCTACCCCAAACATCTCACTCTCCCCTCGCTAATACTCTCACACCACATCCTCCTGCTATTCCTATAAAAGGCCCTAATACCTTTACCTAATTTACCCCCTACCCCATATTCCTCCAGCACCTTCCATAATTCCCCCCTCTTCACTCTATCATATGCTTTCTCCAGATCTAAAAAAACACCCATACACTTTCCCTTTCCTTTCTATACTTTTCTCCACAAGCATCTTCATTGTAAATACTTGATCCACACACCCCCTTCCCACCCTAAATCCTCTTGTTCTTCCCCCATTCTCTCCTCCGTTAAATCTCTCAACCCTCTCAATTAGTATTTCTCCCATACACTTTCAAACTACACTCACAAAAGACAAATAACCTATCTATACATTCCACCCACTCATTCCTATTCCCCTGTTCCCTTTATAACAGGGTAACAAAACAACCATCCTCCCAATGCCTGTTGAACCTCTCCCCCTCCAACACTAAATTATATAACCTATACAGCCATTCCTCCACCCCCCTGCCTCCCATCTGTAACATTTCCATACTCACACCATCTAGACCTGTGGACTTTCCTTTTTTTTCCTTTAGTTAACGCCTTAATAATTTCTTCCATTTGTATTTGTATTTCCATATCCCCTTCCTGCCCCACTTCCCCCCCCCCATCCTCACCTCTTGTAAATCCTCCTCATCTCTCTCCCACCCATTTCATTCAATAATAATCCTCTAAAATATTCCCCCCCATCTTTTCCTCACCCTATCCTTCCTCCTATCCATTCCCCTGCCCCCTCCCCTAACCCTCTCCCTAATATATATATTATTATTATAATTATAATATATATATATATATATAATTATATATTATATAATATATATATATATATAGTATATATTATATATATATAATATAATATATATTAATTATATTATATATATATAATATAATTATATATAATATATAGTATATATGTATATATATATATATATATATTATATATATACTATATATATATATATATACTATACGTATATTATATATATTTATATATATATATATTATATATAATATTATATATATATAAATATATTATATAGTATATATATACCTAGTATATATATATATATAATATATATATAAAATATATACTATATTTATATAATATATATATATATATATATATATATATATATATATATATATATATATATATATATATATATAACTATATATATATATATATAATAAATATATATATATATTATATATATTATATAATATAAACACGAGATATATATATATATATATAGTATCCACTATTATTTATTGATATAGTATAATAGTTACTATGTAGTAACTATAGTACGTAGTAATCCATGGTATACATATGTGAGTAGATATAGAGTATAAATATATATGGTAGATATACTCTAACATAATACTACATATATATAGGGATATATATATATATTAATTATACTATATAAAAATATATATATAGGGTAGTATATAGGTGAGTATAACTGATTAGTAGTACTAATATATAGTACTAATCAACTACATAACTACACTACGGTGTAGATATATATACGTGATACCCTATAATAGTATATATATACCTCCATAGTATACCTACCTAGATATCATATATCAGTAAATGCCGTAAATCTCCGCGATATACCGAGTACTGTCCCAGCACCTTTACCGCTGGGTTGAGCGCATACGGTTTTGGTGGTGACAGCACTTTGCCCTCGAAATTTTAAGGATCCTTCTATTGAACGTTTCCCCCCGATGAGCTTGAAGAGAGTAATATCTAGATGGTCACTCGAGAACGAGGCAAGGATCTATAAACTTTAGACCCAAATTCGCCAAGTCCTTGGGGTTGTAGCGAAATTTATTTAGAAGACGGTCGACAAAAAATTGAATACCGGAGCCCCTGTGAGCACATGATGATGAGTAATACTAATATCAAATATCTCACTCCACATCATTATTCGGGTCTCTATTTAAACCATCTTGACTATATACTCAATCTTACATGTAAATTGTAATCAACTAAATTAAGATAAAAAGCAGATATAATAACTTAGATTTTTTGGAAACATACAATTACACATTGTTACCATAGAAATAAATGAATACTGAACGTAGGTTAGAAAAATAAGAACAATAACCAAAGGAAACTTAAAAGGAGAAAGTTGGCTTATAACTAATTTGGAAGATAAATATATCGAATATTGAAGTCTGGGAGCCGTGAATATCACGTCCCTTTTTTCAAAGGAAAAATAATATTCTCCCGATTTTTCTCTTTACAAAGCTAAAACTAATCGGAGGTACTCGCGGACAAGGTCAAATTTTCCAAATAATCTTTTCCCCCTTTGTTTTCATCTTTAGAGGAAGATATCATATATTTCGGGAGCTTACAACGCCACTCGTCAAATCCGTTATTTCCCTCTTCTTCCGTGTATTCTGTTTTAGGGCGTTACACTCTATGAATCGAGCACGCGCGCGCAATGTAACTAATACTCCTTCTTTAATCCTTCTTGAAGGCGAGGGTAAGGGATAGGAATACGCCCTAAGAGCCTTACCGATTTGTCCGGGTTTGTGAACATCGGAGTATCTTCAGAGGTCGTTCGACATTGCGTGAGGCTCGTCTTGTGAAGTCTGGTGAGAGAACTGATTATACATTGCGTCAGTTTATTAGTTGTTGTATGGTTTGCGCTCTTCTCGGTGCAACGTTCTGCCATTCGCTTTCTTACGAATCATTGAGTTTTGTCCTTACAGCATTGACCTTGACTGTCTAGAGAGTCTCCTCTCCGCTCAAACGTTGTCCTCCGGTTAAACCGCTAACATTCCGGTGCCTCGACTTTTTCCTGTGCGTCGTGTGGCGGCGGTCCTGTCTTTCCAGTCATAGCTTTCAATAAATGTGAGCCTTATGATATGTCTCATCATATTCCTTCATTCTCTCGTATACCATAAATATTTTCTTTCATCTCTCCCTTGCTAAGTAACGAGAGTATGGCTACCTTCCTATCGCGACGTACAACATAATAGTTGCTTTCTGTAGGCCACGACATTAGGTTTAGTGCTCTTATTCTAGCGCTTCCTTGTTATCCGGCCTTCATCTTCGTGTGTACAT
>JABUQX010020460.1:0-2500 GCA_015478945.1 Trachelipus rathkii | reverse complement strand
ATATAATATAATATATATATAATATATATATATAAATATATATTATTATATATAGTATATATATATATATATATATTATATTATATTATATATATATATGTAATCTTCGTCAGCCTCCCCATGGGTTCCCCACAGTCTTGGAGTGAGTGATTGAACATGCCCCTTGAAACAGAATAATAATGTAGAAGATCATAACCAAAGTCGAAATGAAAGACCCCATTCCTTTCCATCACACAATTAAGGGCGAGCCCGCAGAGTAAAAATCGTCCCTGATCTTCACACACACGATGGAAAAATCCCCACTGTCTTATTTCGTCAGCTTTAAGGTTCATTCCCTAGCCCATGTCAATAAAATATAATCTAAATATACAAGCTCACATACGTTATCCAATTTCCCGCAATTTACCCCATGATTTCATACAGCAGGACCTTGTCATTTACCACCCTCGCATTACTCTTATCTACATTTACTTATAATCCTCTATCTTTCAATCTTTCTATCCTCTTGTGCAGGCAAAGGCTACAGCACCGGTGCCGGCACTTCCGCCTGCAATGACTCACTGCTCCGACACATAAGATTTCTTCCTATTCCTTCTTCATCCTTCCTCCTCCATCTTCCTCCCTGTCTTTTTCTGTCGCGTCCTCTGTGCTTTTCCTCTGGGAGCAGCCTCCTGGGAGTTCACGGACACCCATTAGAAAATTGAAACCCTCATATTCGAGATCTACGGTCTTTTAAACATATATAAGGACACCACATTTGACCAATTTTGTGTTTGTAGTCAAATTTAAACTTCGGCTCCTGGCTCCCCCGGCTCCGGCTCCCGGCTTCCGGCTCCGGGGGCCCGGCTCCCGGCTTTTTTCCGGCTCCGGCTCCCGGCTCCGACTTCCCTTGCTAATTTGCGTCCAGCACTTAAACTCAGGCTTCAGTACTCCTAGTTATCCCCATTCCCTGTTTAATGTACTCTGTTATTTTCTTCTAACTTACGGACCTTTCCCAAAAATTGCAATTTAAATTACCCCCGCAAGTGTTCCACCCCACCGGCTCCCCCCGTCCCGGGCTTCCCCCCGACTCCGACTCCGACTCCGACTTCCCTAAAAAACTGATTCCGATTTCGACTCCATCTTAAACTCCGACTCCTTCCTCCTTCAGTTTCTTCCCTCCATTTCTTCCTCCCAACCTTCCCTTCCCTCCTTCCTCCTGCTGTGGAGGATGAGGATATAATATTTACTTATTACCTAATTTGCTTCTTTGGGACCCCAACCACTAAAGGGGGTGCAACCGGTGTCTATATATTTAATATATAATATATATATATAATATATATATAAAATTTTTATTTTTATAATATACTAACTAATTATATATTAATTATTAAAATTTTTCAACTTTTCCCCGCGGGGCCCCGTTTAAATCCCAAAAACGTGGCTTTTGGGTGAGGTAGTTCAAACCCCCGACCGCAAAAAAACAAGACTAAAAAAAATGATTAAAAAATCCATTCTCAAAATTAACATAAACTCCCTAATAAAAATTAATTTACCCCTTCCATCAATTATTCCCTCCGCACCCTAGATTTACAATTATTAACCCTATTCATACCCTAACCCTTCTCCTGCTGAAGGAGGCGGTTGGCTAGGGCCGTTTGCTTGGGGGTTTTTAGGGAACTCGTGACTATAAACTAACTCCTCGTTGTTGAAGAAATAATTGGATGGTGAACCCCAATGAACAAAAAGCGCCAGAGTTTTAAAAATTTAGGCAATAATATGTTTAAGATCGAAAAAAAGGGAAAACAGAATGAAGCCCAAAGTTTTTTAGTTAGAAAGTTTGTTGACAGGTTTAGGAAAGTGGGCTTGTTGCAATTAAATCCTTTGCTGGATGTTGGAATAAACAAAGTTTTAAAGTTGCTTTTTTGGCTCGTACATGAGGGATGTGTTTACCTTTTGTGCTAATGTTATATATATATATATATAGTAGATATATAATATATATATTACTATTAATATATATAGATCAGGTATAATATATTTATATAATATTATTATATACTATAAATTATTTTTTTGTGGTGGGGTTTAAAATGTTGTGTGGGTGTGGTTTCGTGTTTTGGTTTTTTTCTGGAAAAAAAAGGCATCTAAAACGGGGGGGTTACAAAGTGGTTCCAGCATGGACGAAAATTCTTAAAAATGGGCGGTCAGTGTTGAGAAAGTTGAAAAAGAGCGGAAAATGTACCATGGGATTTGTGTGGCTGGGAGAAAAGGAGAAAATGGCTTTTTTTTTTTTTTTCGAATTCTGTTGACTAAAAAAATGAAAATGTTACCCCAAGTTAGAGATTCGGTTTTTTCTATTTGGATGATCAGTCCCGGCTTGGCTAAAAATGGACAAATGGAGTGTGAAAACGTGCAAAGTGGGCGAATCTGACCGCTGCTTTGGGAAAACGAAATGAAAAGTTTAGGTGGAGTTAGTAAAGTAAATTGCCTGAAAAGCTAGAAGAATGTATCTCGG
>JABUQX010020459.1:22500-29106 GCA_015478945.1 Trachelipus rathkii | reverse complement strand
TTTCTTTATAGGTGTTCCCATTGTCCGAACTGATCAACACGCTGGTGAATTCATAATTACTTTCCCGAGGTCATATCATGCTGGGTTTAACCAAGGATATAATTTTGCTGAAGCAGTTAATTTTTGTCCACCGGATTGGGTAAGCAGTTTGTGAAAAAATGAGAAGTAATAAATCATTAGTAACTGTAATTGTACGCCATCCCTACATTTAACCAAAGTATTATAACATTTTAAAATCTATTTGGCCACAATTTAATTTCTTCACGTATTTTTCCGCTGTCACCAAAATCTAAATTACCTTTACCAATGGCAAATCTTTTAACTCTTAAAACAACCTCCACTTCATTCAGTTTTTTTTTCCTCTAATAAATTTACAATCTTCCTTTCATCACATATAAACTTTTTTATTATAATTTAACATAAATCATAAGAAATCTTTTAACAAAAACATTGGTTTAGAATAACATCCTTAACATTTCATTACATACGCTCCAAAGCTTTTCAAAATTTGTCTACTGTAATCTTTAAGTACAACAATGAAAATTTTAGAACATCCTTCTCACATTTTTCCAAAATGGTTTATAACTACTTAATTATCTCATCCCTTCCTTTTTACCATTTACTTTAATTCTACATTTTTTATAAATTGCACTTTTCTTTTTCTCTTCTTCCAATTCAGTAAATCTAATTTTATTTTGTCAAAATAATAATTTATTTAAGTATGTTCTGATGCCATATGTCACTCTCCCTATCTAATATTTAAACTTGTACCTTACTATATAAAAAAATAAAATAAATAAATTGTCCATTTGATCTTAGAGGTATAACAAGTCTACATTTGCGTACAGAATGTGAATGACAAAACAAAAAATGAAAGGTCTGTTTTACACTTTACATGAATAAATTTGGAATGATAATACTAAAAGGAGAATAATAATAATAATGATAATAATAATAATAATAATAATATTAATAATAAAAGCATTCACCCCAATGTGATCTAAAATCCACTACAAATGAGTGAACAAATAATAATAATAATAATAAAATAATAATAATAATAATAATAATAATAATAATAATAATAATAATAATAATAATATAAAAGAAAAAAACAAAAGATGAATCAACATTCATTCGAACTTACTGCAGCTTCTTTCGTCTCAAATGCTGCTGACCAACTCTTCCAGCCGGGATGATTGAACAGGAAGGACACGATTATTATCATGGCTCAACAACAACAAACAAAAGAAAAGCGGGGAAAGGCGGGGGGGGGGGGGGGGACAATTTCATGGATACAACTTCATAATATTTAACATGTTTCTCCCCCGTTGACTTGAAAGTAATTTTTTATATATAATATATATATAAAAAAACAAACAAAAAAAAATAAATTCTTTCATTTGTTTCTTTAAATATTCTGCTTTTTGTGGGAGGGGTGGGGGGGGGAAACTTAAATTAAAGCTTTTTAAAAAATTAAAAATTAAAATAAAATTAAATGAGTTTGAATAATAATTAAAGGAGTAAAGGGAACAATATAAATAAAATAAACAATATGAACCGAAGGAAAAAAACTGAACTTCAACCATTCTAGCTGTTTGAGATGAGTGTAGAAGCACTATTCTGTATAAAAATATGAGAATACAAAGCAATATATAATATATATATATATATATTATTAATATTAATATACCTTATGTACGCATATCTAGTTTGATATATACTATATAATTATATTATTATATAATATATATATTATATATATATATATATATATATATATATATATATAGGATTATAATATATATTTATAAAGTGTATATATATATATATATATATATATATTCTGATGAAGTGTACCTAATAACAGGTTAAAAGTACCATCTTAGAATGATGAATTTAAAGCTTTTTAATTATGAGTACAGGTATAAAGAATTCCCATATGGTTAAATTGAGACGAACATGGTTTAAAGCCCTCAAAAAGACTCATCATTAAGTTAATTATGTGTAAAAAAAAAAAAGTCTAGAAAAAACAGAGTGTCAGATGCAGTGGTTAAAATACCTCTTGACATTTACCCAATGAATAAATAAAATTATATTCTATTGTAAGCTTGGATGGTCTATCTCAAATATAAACAAAATATTCCCATCTAATTATAATTAAAAGTGTGTGTATTAAATGACGTTAAAGCCTCAAAACAGAGTGTAAAAATATTCAAAATTCCACTAACTGTTACGAGAGAGTATCATACATTAAATGCATATTTTTTAACGTTTATTTTCTGTATTTACTGTTAATTTCTGAATTACATATTCCTATATCAGACTCTGGATATATCTCAACTTTGTATTATATATTATATCTATTCAATTCAGGTTGCGGCACGAGTAGAAGATGAGAAGACTGACCTATCATTCATAGCTCTCGTCCCCCAGTCGAGTTTTAATCTCGCCCCCCAGGTAGATAAACACTTCCAAACTGATAACCGCCGGAGGACGTTGAAACCAGTCGACTATCGCGTACCTGTGTGCTAATGAGGCGAGTCCGGCGATTGTCAGAGAGTCTCAGTCTCACGGTGCTGCCGTTGTTGATGTCACGGATGTACACGTTGTTAATATTTCTTTATCAGCACACTTCAATTATTTTATATTTACAGGTTTCTTTTAACACATACTATATATTATATCCCTAACAAAAATCTCTCTTCTTATTACTTTACATTTTTCTATGTTATTTTAATGTGCTTCTCATCTTTTAAGAATATATTTTTGTTAATTAATTAATATTATTATTATATATGTATTATTATATATATATTTATTATTATTCTATATATTATATATTATAATTTATATAGTTTGAAATAGATATATTTAAGTCTGAAATAGTATCAGCAACTAGTAACTCTCTTACTAGAGATTTATCTAGCCCAATCACTTGTGAAGAATACATAGCAACACCCACTACCTGAACCAGAATATAAAATAGTTATAAAGATCTGAGTCTAGAGGGCTAAGTAAAATAGTCGGATATGTACTACTATTATATACATTATCCAAATTTTTCCTAATAAACAAAATTATTTTCGTAAGTTATTTATAATATATATTATAAATTATTATAATATATATATTATATTAATATATATATAATATATATAATATATATAATATATATATATATTAATTATTATAATATTATAATTATAGATATATTATATATAATATAATAATATATTAATATTAATTATATATAATATATAATATTATATATATATATTAAATATAATATATATATATATATATATATATATTATATATATAGCGTAATATATATATATATATATATATATATATTATTTTGTTTAGTCATCATAAGAATCACACAAAACGAAAAATGACAATGATAAAATAAATAAATAAATAATAGTAATAATAATAATAATAATAATAATAATAATAATAATAATAAATAATAATAATAATAATAATTTCAATTAAAAATTTGTTAATTTTGTATTATTATTAATCTTATTATTATTATTTTATTATTATTATAATGATAAACTAAATGCAGAACTTTCGATCTAATAATAACTGGAAAGGTAGAAAAAAAAAGAAACATAAAAAACTGAAACGGTGCAATAAGTGAGCAGCTGTTTCAAGGGTTGGCTTTACCCCATATTATATATAATATATCTATATATAGATATATATTAATATATATATATATATATATATATATATATATATATAGTATATATATATATATATATATATATATATATATATATATATATATATATATATATATATATAAGCACATTAGTCTTGTATATCTCGATATGGGATTTCGGAAGAGACCTGGTAGTCGTCAAAGAAATGGTGTAGGTAGTCGAATGTTGGTCTGTGGTCTGGGTCTTTGTCCCAGCAGTGAAGCATAGCCTTATACAATTCGTCCGGGCAGGACGGGGGTTTCACCATTCTATGCCCAGCTTGGACACGTTCAATCACCTCTCTGTTGTTCATTCCTAGAAAGAAAAAAAAATTTGAAAAGAAAAAAATATCGTATATTATTATTAACTCAAATACCTCATAATCAAATATTCCCGCTGGAATATATGAATATGAGAAATACTATTTGGCATTTCAAAAAGAAAAAATAAAACCTATAAATTTAGTATACACTATAAATAATATTATAGGTAAGAACTTTGACGTACACTATAAAGATAGAGGTAGGAACTTTGACATACACTATAAAGATAGAGGTAGGAACTTTGACGTACACTATAAAGATAGAGGTAGGAACTTTGACGTACACTACAAAGATAGAGGTAGGAACTTTGACGTACACTATAAAGATAGAGGTAGGAACTTTGACGTACACTATAAAGATAGAGGTAGGAACTTTGACGTACACTATAAAGATAGAAGTAGGAACTTTGACGTACACTTTAAAGATAGAGGTAGGAACTTTGATGTACACTATAAAGATAGAGATAGGAACTTTGACGTACATTATAAAGATAGAGGTAGGAACTTTGACGTACACTATAAAGATAGAGGTAGGAACTTTGACGTACACTTTAAAGATAAAGGTAGGAACTTTGACGTACACTATAAAGATAGAGGTAGGAACTTTGACGTACACTTTAAAGATAGACGTAGGAACTTTGACGTACACTTTAAAGATAAAGGTAGGACCTTTGAAGTACACTATAAAGATAGAGGTAGGAACTTTGACATACACTATAAAGATAGAGGTAGGAACTTTGACGTACACTTTAAAGATAGAGGTAGGAACTTTGACGTACACTTTAAAGATAAAGGTAGGACCTTTGAAGTACACTATAAAGATAGAGGTAGGAACTTTGACGTACACTTTAAAGATAAAGGTAGGACCTTTGAAGTACACTATAAAGATAGAGGTAGGAACTTTGACGTACACTATAAAGATAGAGGTAGGAACTTTGACGTACACTTTAAAGATAGAGGTAGGAACTTTGACGTAATGAAAGAATTTAGAGGTAGGGAAACTTGACCCGACAACTATAAAATTAGAGGTTAGGAAACCTTTGACGTATTTACACTATAAAGATAGAGGGTAGGAAACTTGACGGTTTTTCACTTAAAGATAGAGGTAGGGAACTTTGATGTACACTATAAAGACAGAGGTTGGAACTTTGATGTACACTATAAAGATATATAGGTAGGAACTTTGACGTACACTATATAGATAAAGGTGAAGACTTTAGTGCAGACTATAAAAACAGAGCTGGAAACAGTGGTGTACACTATAAAAGGTAGAGATAGAGACTTTAGTGTAGACATGGGACTCGGACAAAATTAAAATATTTTCAAATTTAACTTATATAATAAATTTTAGGTTATCACATTGGAAGTACTTTAATATATATATATATATATAATATATATATATATATATATATATATATATATTATATATAATATATATATATATTATTATATATATATATATATTATATATATAATATATATATATATATAATTAAAACGATTTCCAATAACTAGGTCCAAACAGAAGGACATTCAAATAAATTGATTAATATCATTTTCACTTTTAATCGCCTTTTTGTAACAATCAAAACTGCCAGAATAGCAGAGGAATATGGGTACTGAGAACCAAAAAAGCCAATCCTCCACGATAATATTCTACAAATGATTAGTGAGCTACTATCCCACTCAATCCAAAACAATGTTCGAACCTTAACTTCAATGAGAGATAGCTCAAAAATTTTCTTCTGTTAGAACTGTAACTGTTTGGCAATTATTGGGCCACCGCTTTTGAAAAATTTTAGAATTTGCGATGTTAGGACGGAAGATATACTTCCAAAAGATGGATTCAAACTATTCGCATATCCAAAGAAACTATAAATCTTTTAAACGAAGTGTTTGGTCAAAGCGATAGCCTGTTACCCAGCACCTTATTGGGTCCAACAGTAATCACCGGATTTAACATCTCCTGAATATATGCATGTACTTGGGAGATTATTTGAAGGATGAGGTCTTTACTGACAGCACAAGGTCTATCAATTTACTACAGAATAATATCAAAGAAGAAACAAGGGGCATAGGAACAAAAATCTTTCAAAATATTTGAGTAAAACAATTCAAAGCTTGAATGTGAAACCTAAAATTGCGTGCATACGAAAGAAACAATTTTTCTTACATAGCTTACCGAAATTTCAAAAGTTTATATATTCATGTTAAAAATGTTTTTTTTTTAAAGTAAATATTATTTTACGCTAAAGATCACACATCACTAACCACAGAAACAATTTTACTATTACAGAAATTTATCAAATACAATATAGTTGGAGTCTTATGAAACATGAAACATACCTGGATATGGATTAGCTCCATACGTTATAACTTCCATTAATAAGACACCAAATGACCAGACATCCGATTTTATAGTAAACCTATTATATAACATGGCCTCCGGAGCGGTCCATTTTACAGGGAATTTGTTACCTAAAATGAGGAAAGTCTCTATTTTAGTAAATAAAATAAATAAAACAAAGGCAACAATAATACTGGTTATTAAAATATGTAGAATAA
>JABUQX010020459.1:0-10000 GCA_015478945.1 Trachelipus rathkii | reverse complement strand
AACAAAAGTAAACTTGTAAGAAATCGCGGTCGTTTTTGCACGAAATTCGTGCTAAAACTGTGTAAGCATATCTTACTGAGCGAGCGTAAGCACAAATGACAAAAGCGAAAACGGTCTAGGTCAGATAGATCAGGAAATTATCGGACAAATTGCGGATATGCTCTTCAAAATTCAAAATTTTCAATGGCTGTTTTCGAAAGAAAGCCACGCGATTGGTTCATAAAGAAATTTCTAATTTTTTTTTTTATTTCATTGTTCTCTTTATGGCAAGTTTGAAAATAATGTAATTAAATAATTTTTATAAAAAAATATTATGCGGTTTCCTTCAAAAAAAATTTTTACCACAATAAATACTAAAAATATATTTGATAATAAAAACAAACTTTTGTTACCTATCAAGAAAAATAAAATTTGTTTTAAGTTTTGGCAGTAACATTTCCCGCAAAAATAAAGTGAAATATACATAGAACTTTTTTGACACATTTGTGAAGTTACTTTATATTTTTAATTTTAATTTTTTTTTTTTAATATATATATATATATATATATATATATAATATATATATTATAATATATATATTATATATCTATATATATATATAATATATATATATATATATATATATATATATATATATTATATTAATATATGGAGACCAAGGATCAACTCCGTTGTGGTACTCTTCTATTCTCGCCAACATCTGTTTTGTGAACTCTTGCCTTTCTTTTATTTTCCCCGCTATATTCAATCTTTCCTCTATTTAATCTCGCGTCTGCGCCCACCTGAGGGAATTGCGTTAGGCAAGTGACAGGGTGGGTTTACTTTCCATTTATTTTAATGTTTTTCTTTATGTAATTTTTTTTTTTTATTTATTTTTTTTTTTTTTGGCCCTTCGTTTTGAAAGGATTGCCCCGTGAGTGGTGTATCCATGTTAAAAAAAAAAAAAAAAAAAAAAAAAATAATATATCTATATATATCTGAATCTAAGGACGAAAAAATGTTGTGGTATCGGTTAAAGGTATCAGCAAAATTGTACCGATACGATCTAACAAAATTGCGCGAGTACGATCTTCAAAATCGACGATATTAGCCGATCGAACCATGGTATCGGTGCATACTAGTATAGTATATATATTATATATTTATATATACTATATATATATATTATATATATATATATATATATATTATATTATATTATATATATATATATATATATATATATATATATATATATATATATATATATATATATATATATAAAATGAGTATATATATATATTAGTATCGTCCATTTTGTGTGCAGTAGTATCAGCAAAATTTTGCTGATACCTTTTACCAATACCAAACATTTTGCGTCTTTAAATTGATATATATATATATATATAACTTGGCACCCATATATATATAATATTATATATATATATTATATATATATATATAATATATATATTTATATATATATATATCTATATATTATATATATTATATATATATATATATTATATATATTATATATTATATATATATATATATCTATATAACTTGGCACCACTCTGGCTAAATAACAAAGAAACTCCAAACAACACAAAACAAAGCACTAAGAATCATAAAGGATGTACATCAACTACACACAACACCTAAATGAAGAAACCAAATACTACCATAAACACACACTGGACATGTTAGGCACACAATTCTTCACCAAAATTCAAACACCCCAACACCCCATCCACCACAGACTCAAACAACCTCCCTCTTCAACAGCTCTATATTACAAACAAATTCTGAACAACATTCCGCCTCCTCCAAACAAATCCACACAATACTAACAGAAAACTACTTAAAACGCGGACCACCAAACAACATTTTAAACAAACACCCACCAAAAAATGTGCCAGCAGATTCAACTTTCTATGAAGAATAGTCAGACTCCTTGGCCAAATTAAGATGCGGCACCATCCTAGCTTACAATGTTACAAACACAGATTCCATCTCAACCAAACCACTACAGATATCTGTTCAAACTGTAATCAGGTCCCGGAAGACACATCCCACTTTCTGCTTTCCTGTATATCTAACTCTCAACCCAAAGCAATCTGAAACATTTCAGCCCTGAAAGACCTCTGAAGGAGGCAGACTGCGTCGGTGGGGTATTTATAGGCTGTACGGCCTCGTCCATGATGGGGTGGTCAGGGGTGAGAAAGTAAAGTGCATATATATATATATATATATATATATATATATATATATATTATATATATATATATATAATAATATATATATATAAATATAAATAGTATATACTATATTTATATATATATATATATATATATATATATATATATATATATATATATATATATATATATATATATATATATATATATATATATATATATATATATTATATATATATATTACATATATATATATATTTATTTATATATATATTATATAATATAATATATATATATATATATATATATATATATATATATATATATATATATATAATATATATATATATATATATATATATATATATAATATATATATATATAATATATATAAAGGTGTATACCAAGTTTAAATTTTCAAATTCCCTGTGTTTTCCCTGTTTTTTCCCTGTTCTTCCAAAATTTTCCCTGGACTAAAATAAATGATAAAAAACATGATTTTATCTTTGTTATCAATAAGGAAAGGTGAAAAAATGAAAACCCTCCAAAGCCCAACCTCTAACCATCCCAGTAAACAAATTTTCTTGACCAGCTTTCACAAATTTAAATGACATCATACAATTTGACATTTTACAAGTGAAATTTATATTTGCATTGAAAGATTTTTAAACAACTTCCAAAACTATTTATTTATATAGCCAAAGTTATGAACACAATCAATTAATTTTCTAAATATCTGCCAAATATGTTTACCAGGTCCCTGCTTTTGCTTTCATTTTTTCCCTTTTCTTTTACTTTATTCAAAATAAAAATTACAAAAACAAAGGTACACAAAAATATAAAAACATTTGCACATTTTCTTTACTCTAAAATAAAATAAAAATATTTTTCCTTTTCTCTAAAACAAATAAAATTATTTAATTCTAAACTAAACCTACTAAATAAGTACATTAATCTTAAAAAAAAAAAGTTTATAACTGTTTAAGAAAAGCTATTTTCTCTTCTAAAATATGAAGTTGTTTTTCAGTCTCTTTGACAATATTTCTCTTAACTTCTTCAGCCTCTTTAATCTCAGCTGCTAATTTCCTTTTTTTTGCACCTTCCAGAGTTTCTGCTTCTTTGGCCCATAGTTTTCTTTTTAAGTATGCTTTATACTCTGAAGAAGCATTGCGGCAGTATGACATCATCTCATTTGTAATACAATAATCAACCCCTCCAGTATTTTTCATTTCTTCAGCAATAACTCTTTTAGCAACAAGTGACTCTTCACGCAAATTTTCTTGTAGACAATGTTTGTTTGTCGAGAAACCTCTCTCTCTACAGAAGCATTCCCATGAAATAAAGAAAGAATCAGTGTTACAAAGTTTTTTGTTTCTTTTGGAGCGTTTACATTTTTAAAAATTTCAATGAAAAGTTGATAGAGTCTATCTTCCTTCTCATCAAATTTTTTCAGAAGTTCAAGGACATAGGGATTTGATATCAAAAGTTCATAATCCTCTTTGATTATATCAGCCATCGAACCATCAATTCGCTTGATATCAATAAATTTTTCAACACACATATTAATTCTTTCAGAGTTATTAGAAAGCATTACCTTCAGTGACAAACAATGTAATGCCTTTGTGATGGAATATTTAAGAGGACTTCTTTCTACTAACTTCTGGATAAGTACTTGCAAGAATAACATACAATCTTCTCTAAATTTTAAAATTTCTGGAGTTTGCAGCCTTCGAGGTGCATTCCTAATTCCCTCTTTTGCTGTATGATACAGGTCCATATTTTCTGCATTTAGGAAATTTTTTTATCTTTAAAGTTAATTTTCATTAAAACTTTGATGTCTGAACAATAAATGTCCGGTTTTAGAATTCTTTTCATTAAAGTTTTAACTAAGTGACTGAGATCATCATACAAGAAAGGCGTCAATGGGTCTTCACGTTGAAACTTCAATAGAAATCCTTCCAACTGACGAGCTACTGCTTGGAAAAAAACCAACTTTGCATGTAATAAGGGATCCTTTAAATATGATTTCACCTTTCCAAACACTTTTGAATTTTTCAATTCCCCAACTTCTTCCACATACTTTCGAAGTCTTGGAAGCAATCGAATGGCTGTTGTTGTGGCATTTACATTTTCAACCCATCTTGTCAAACAAAATTTAGCAGGAAACTCTTCAGAGCCTGTTATTTTCATGAGTGTTCCCCTTCTAGTTGGAAAATCGTTAAATAAATAAGAAGAAGCCCTTAAGTATTCTAATAAATCCCACATTGTAGCTTTATGACCAGTTTTGAGAGCTCCATGGACAATATGCAAAGAGCAACTTCCAAATACAATCAATCTTGGAGCTTCGGAACAGGTATTTAATTCTGCTTTCAACAAAGACAACATTTTCCAGTTGACATTAGGTCCATTCATTGAAATACTTGTCACTTTAATGAGGTCAACAGCTGACCCAAGCCCCTGCTTGAGATTTTCCAAAAGATTCTCAGCTCGAGTGTCGGTAAGGAACTGAGAAGTAAGATAACGAGTGGTTATGAGACCCGTAGTTAAGTCTTCAAACCTCACATGTATATCCATTTGAGTTCTTTGTGCAATTTTATTTAAAGCCTCATCATAGGATATTGATATAGCTATAAGAAGTATTTCTCAATACACCTCGCATTTTTTTTAGTAAAGTAAGGAGCTAAACCAAATACACATAAATAGGAAAGTTTATCCTTGCTCACACCAAAGGACTGAGCTATCTGCGAATCAGGAAACATCTTACTAAATTGTTTTTGGCAACAATCAGAAGCTCTATTGGAAATATGAGCTTGATTAACAAACTCCACATTATTTCAGCTTTCTGTACATCCTTTGCCTTGCTAAAAGAGACATCCAAGGTAGAACCAACTGAGGCTCCCTGAGAACAAGAACCTGATGCAGAATTATTCATTTGCAACTGTTTAGAATTAATTGAACAGTACCCAGTACTTTGCTTAACAAAATTGTTCATCATGTCCGGCGAGCTGGATTTTAAGCATTTAGTGATGCTCTGGTGTTTCTTGCTACTTGCATGACTTTTAATGGATCTTGTTGCCATATTGGAAAGGCAAAATTCTTTCTTGCAGTAGATGCACAAAGCGTAATGTTCCGATTTCGCTTCTCTGAGCCATTTTGACCATTCTGGATGCAGAGTGGAGTCCAGACATTGTAAATTAAAATTGGCTTTATAATAGTTTTTTGCCATCTAATATTTAAATATTATTATATAATACAAATTAATTCAATTTTGTAAAATAAAAAAGAGAAATTAGTTAAATGCGCTGATACTGCAGATGAATAAATTTTAATAAAAATAATATTATAAAGATTCAATAACACAAGAAGTATAAATTCTTAGGCTAAGAAAAAGTTGATATATAAATTTTTTACTTAATTTTACTCCATATTGGAACTTATCAACAATTTAAATTCTAAGTACTAGGATGAGGAGAATCATGAATGATATTCTTGTGCTCTTTACTTTCCTCCTCCTTCAAAGACAAAACACCTTTCTAACATCCCTTGAGCCAACTGAGCTTCCTTAAGATCTCCCTTTTTAAGAGAATTTCGAAGTCAATATGTGCTTCACTATACTTCTTTATGGGTTAAGCAAAAATGATGCCTGATATAAATTGGATATTTTATTTTCCCTGTGTTTTCCCTGTTCTCCCTGTTTTCCCTGCACACTTTTCATTTTCCCTGTGTTTTCCCTGTTTTCCCTGTTGGTATACACTATATATATATATATATATATATATATATATATATATATATATATATATATATATATTATATATATATTTATATATATAATAGATTGATATATATATATATATATATATATATATATAAAATATATAAATATTTATATTATATATATATATTATATTTATATATATATATATAATATATATATATATATATATATATATATATATATATATATATATATATATATATATATATATATATATATATTAAAAATATTTTATATAAAGATATACATATATATATATATATATATATATATATATATCAGAAAGAATAGAAAACTTAACCAGAGAGATTTTAAATACTGAAATAGATAAGGTTACAGCATGAACAAAATGATTAAAAAGATTCTAAAGAACAATAAAATATTATTGAATTGAAAAGGAATAAAAAAAATGATAGATGGAAAACAAAAATATAAGTAACGAAAATATGGTGACTAACCTGTTTAAACTTGAAAGAGGAAAAAGGTAACAAGAAATAATTGAAAATAGAAATAGAGTCAACAAAGTACGACCTCGAATAAATAATTTATGTATTTTTAATATTCAAAAAGCCCTTCTAAAATATAACAAATAACTATACTTTCCATTCGAATAACACATGTGAGAATATAGATATGAATTTCAATGCAGATGTTTTATAGATCTACGTATGTGGCATACATCACTTTTATATAAATATACAATACAAAACTACATGGAATTAGGATTCATACCTAGGTGGCGTTCATCCTAGGATCATTTTCATGGGACAGTCTACAAAGTTTACCTAGGTAATTCATGATACTGAAAGTATAAGGCACAAAAATCAAATTTAAGAAATCAAAAATCCAATAATCGTAAGAGATTATTCAAAAAGGTACACGATTCAGGAAAAAATTGTTCGATATTTCATCTTCATGCTCCGAATAAAACCATATTAGTATAAGTAGAAAAAAAAATAAATAGAATCTCAATCGTGGAAACCATTTCGTAATTATTATTACTACATTTACAATTAAATACAGCTCTTGGTTTTAGATTTCTTTTAAAGAAAATGTATTAAGGATTTAGAAATTAATAATATACTAGTAAAAGTAAACATGTAAAAGAATAAGATTTTTTAAATAAAAAATTATACGAACATTAAAAATATTAATAACATAAAATTACAAGGAACTGCACAAACAAGATTGCAAAATTTTAAGTGACATATTAACTAGCTAATTAAAGACTGCTTGCATCAATGTCACTTTATAAAATCAGTGATAACTAATTATCATAAAATAAAGTCAGATATGGATTGCGTAACTTAAATTTACAAGTTTGGGATTATGAATAAATGAATAAATATTATTTATAAATAAAACATATAAGATCCTCTGAAAATATTAATTATATTTAAGGTTTCAATTACTACATTAAATGTGTTTCGAATCTATTAAGAATATATATATATACCGGTATATATATATATATATATATATATATATATTATATATATATATCTATATATATATATATATATAATATATATATATATATAATATTATATATATATATATATATAATATATATATATATATATATATATATATATATATATATATATATATAATATATATATATATATATATATATATTATATAAAATCTCTCTGGAAGGTAAAAGACAGAGGCCTAAATACTGTATAATCCAATCTGAATTGGGGAAAATAAATAAACCCAGGATCAAAACAAAAGTCAATCCAAGAAAGTTGAGAAAACTGGAGGAAAAAATGTTCCAAAAATTTACCAGTTGAGTACATGTTAAGAATGAGCAAAGAGATTATTCTGTTGTCAGAGTTGACTAGAGAAAGGATGAGGATTTGAGAAAAAATTTGCACAAGCTCTTCTCAAAGGACAGCAAAGTATATAACTAGAGTTCAAAAAAAAGGCATTCCATTGTATTAGTGATAGTATCAGAAGCGATAGTCAGAAAGATTAGCGAGACTCATCGAGATCAAAGTTAATAAATCAAAAAGCCCTAGCTTCAACCTGAAAATGGGGTTTTTTTTGTGACCTATTACGCACATGTCACAACCGAAACGGAAAGAAATTTCAACATGTTCAAGGCGATAGTGTGCGTGTGGAGAAGTTAGCGAGACTCATCGAGATCAAAGTTAATAAATCAAAAAGCCCTAGCTTCAACCTGTTCAAGGCGATAAGTGTGCGTGTGGAGAAGTTCAGAAGCGCCTCAAACACCCAATTTCCAGAGGCTTACTAGAAAGAACATAATTTGCTCCTCCATGAAAGAATTACAAGAACAGAAAAATTCAGAATATAAGAAAAAAAGGATTGAGCATTGAACTTGTGTACTCAAGTTACAAGATGTTCTAGTTGCGGGGAAGATTATGTTACGTATATAGATGAAATAATTGATCTAATTGAGGGCTTTGAACAAACAACCATAGTTTTCTTTACTAACTAAGGCTACCGCACGAAAAAGACAGTGCAGAGGGTCTATCGCTTCAAGCTACCCTTCTATCAAACATTTATTGTTGTTGATACGGGGTCGTCTTCAAATGGAAGGAGCAATGATGATGTATTTTATCAGCTAATAAAGTGAGAGTCAGAACAGTAACAGATAATATTTCGATGCAACATAGAAAAAAAGAGTTGTTGGATCGAAACTAGAATGTCGAGCCCCTCGAACACAAACTATTGATATAAAATAGAACCACCTCTTAAAAGAAGAGAAGTTTAAAGGATAAATGTATTGACTAGTCCACACCTCTAGCCAAAGTAACACTGGAAAGAATCCAAATAAACGTACTAAAAGAAGTATAAATAAGAACGGAGGAAAAGTTTCAAATAAAACTTTGTGCCAGCACCGTTATCGTAGAAGACAACAGGATTCACGGCGAAATGGGAAGTGCTGAAGACCAAGAAGCCAGATGAGAAAGAAAAAAGGTAATCAGTCTGCGGCTTCTTAAATAGAAGACCACTCTGGCAATCAGAGATAAGATTAGATAAGATTTAAGATCTTTCTAAATCTGCCGATTTATTATAGACTCGAAACTTTGGAAAGAATAGAAGTTAAATCAATACGACGATAGCATGAGTTTGGATTATTGACTGGAGTCCCTACCCTCCTTCTTCAACACAGGATGAATGAATGTGCGCTTCTAACGGGAAGGAAAGGTAGGCAGTGAGGAATCAGTTTACCAGAGCATAGTGCAAGCTCAGAAGCACAAGTTTTGAGGACCACTGAGTGAATACCTTCAGCACTTACGGCCAAGCTCAGAGGGAGCAAAAATTACATTTTGATAAGTTGTAGAGAGGCGGAGAGTAAGAATAGGTGTAGAATTATGGAGATTGCGCCAGAATCATCAAAGGTGGAATTAGAGACAAACGTTGGAGTGAAGAGGATAAAGAGGGAGTTGTACAGTCGAAAGATACTAGACAAGGGAAAATGGAGGAAAATAAAGTAATTGACATTATTTTCAGAATGTCAGAAAGAGTGTGAGGATGGGAAATCAGGAAGATCATTACATATTCTACGGAGAAAGTGTTTTTAGTGTTTACAGCAATAGATTTTTTACCATTCCTGGATGAAATATGTTCCAGTAGTTTGTGGAGTTTGAAACTGAAGGTATTTTTTGAAAGGAACGTCCTGGAGACGAATAGCTCGAGAACAAAAAGAGTTAACCAAAGTTTGTTAGTTTGAGTTGAAGGAAAATAATATTGAACGTAAAACCTTTATGCCACAGAGAGTCACCTCCGTTACGTGCTCTGCGCTGTCAGAGATACCCCTCCCATCGAACAATTAAATTGAAATCAAGTGAAATCAAAAAAGTTCAGTTGGATATCCGACCAGTTTGGGAAAGAGAAATGCAGAAATTTGAAGAAATAGAACTGGATACAAAAATAATAAAGTGATCAGAGGAACCCTGAAGAGGGAATGAGCTTAACAGTATGAAGAGAAAGATTTGGGTTTATCTCCAAGACGATCAGACATATTTGTACTTTAGATAGAATATATGGAAGGCAAGTTCACTGGCTGTG
>JABUQX010020458.1:12500-17010 GCA_015478945.1 Trachelipus rathkii | reverse complement strand
CACTACTAACTCTTACTTGGGAACTTAATTTCTTTAGTTCTATTCTCCTAAATCATATTGTATATTAATACGAAAGCGTTTACGATAGAATGGAAATTTTGGTATTTTCTTTGCTTTTATTAATTTAGGACCGTTTTCGTTTTTTGTTCATGATGCATTTGTGGCTTACGCTCGATGAGAAAGTGCTCGCCAAGATTTTAGCACTAATTTCCTGTTTAAACGATCACGATTTCGTCGTGTTAGGTTTACTTTTGTTTGTTAAACAACTGTAGAGATCATCTGTCTGTGATGGAGCACGTGTGCTTTGAAATAAACAGAAATAAATAAAATAAATATAACAAAGGGTTTATATTTACAGTTTTAATTGATCAAACTGTTGTTGAGAGGAGTTTATCCATTTGGAAGAAAATAGAGATTGAAAGCCAATTTATTGAATGAAACATCATCAATTCAAGACCACCAAGCCGCCATCTTGTTTTACATTTTTTCGTAAGAACGTGCTTAAATTCGGCAAGCACGGGGAATATAGCAACCTTTCAAAATTAAGGAAATTTCTTACTACGTTTGGTGAGCATTTCTTTCGATTTTTCGGTACGTTTTGACAAAAACGAACGCAAAACTCGAGCATTTCTCGAGCATAAGACAAAATGCCAAAAACGAAAACGGGCTTTTTATATAAATATATATATTATATATAATATCATATATACTATATATTATATAATATATACTTATATATATATATATATAATATATATATATATATATATATATATATATATATATATATTATATCTTACAAAATGTGTATGTATGAAATTTTCTATTGGGAGTCGGGAGTCGGAATTCAGTTTTAAAATATCGACTCTTGGAGTCTGTTGTTTTTAATATCGACTCTGGGAGTCGGGAGTCGGAGTCGATTTATTTTTTTTCGACTCCACATCCCTGGTTAAAAGGGAGAAATATTCAAAATTGTTTACTTCATTTATAATTTGATTACATATCAACTTCCCACAAGTAAATATAAATTCATTCTGAATCATATGTTGATGTGTATTTGACCTTTGCTCCTTTTGATTTCAAATGTTCCACAATAACATCTCCCAGCTTTCACTTTGAATTTAAGCAAATCGGAAAAATTGCAGGTATCCTTCAGTGCTTACCTCGAATAAACTGTGATTCATAGGTACTACAAAGTGATTAAGACAAAATTGTAGGTACCAATTTTGTGCCTATTTTTTGAATAAATAAGTCCTCAGCAACATGCGGTTTTTCAGTTACCCTAACACGCTTATTTAAAATTATTAGTTTGAAATTCTTTGCTGCTACTGAGGTATCTTTATGCTAATTCTGAATTTGCATGGACTTTTAAGCACGTGAAACGCATGTCTTTATGATTATCTAAGGTTTACGAATAAAGAGGCCAAATATTACCTCTTTGATTATAGAAGCGTCTAAGTAAGGCACACATCTACAAAACGTGCCTCTCAAATTATTTTAGAATTACGCTTTGCCAATAATGTGAAGATCTAGCCATTCATAAGGAAAAGGCCTCTTTCCTTCTTCAACATCTTTAAAACTGTACGTAATTGGTGGTTTGTACGGTCTCATTAATAAGTCAAACTTTAATCCATCTTTAATAATGGTTCCAATTATGTAATTCCAATATTCAATACATTTTCCGCTTGGTACGTTATATCCCAAGTACCAACTCTACTAAATTTTGTATCATTAACAGGATTGGCCTCAGTACCACTTGCTACTTGAATTACATCAGCATTTACTAGAACTACCACTAAATGATGGTTTCGTTAGTTTTGTTCAAATCACAAAGTGAGATTACTGTTATCATCCTATCATTTTTAATTATAAATTTATTCAGTATTTCAATATTCTTTGTCAGATAATAATATTATTTTTACCCACCTCGCTTCTTAGTTCGGCTTCTCAAGCACACAAGTAGTTACTTCGCTTCCCACCCACGACTATTGGTAAATTTTTATGCCCATCAACAGATCTCAGAATCTCATCGATACAATTCTATTATGATGTAGAGTCAAAATAAAAAGCGTATTATGCATCTAAAGTCTTATAACCTCGTTTAAAAAATGCATACAGTTCAAAATTATTTTCACGGGTTACGGATTTCGGATTTGGCAGGCACAACGAAGGTATGGGGGGTATACATAAGCGACATTACAAGTGCAAGGTGATGTCAGGGTTGGCATGGCACTCCCTACATTTTCAGCCACAAAGTATCTCAAGATAAAAAAGAAATAGGCTTTTTCATATGTTATTTTAACTTATTTATATATCGTTTAACCTTGTGATCTTGAAAAAAATCGTTGGTGGATGTAAAAGGACTAAGTGTTGAGTGCGCTTGGGTCTTGTATGAGGAGAGGTTGTTACCCCATGTTTAGTGAAACTATGGTCTGGAATAAGAGGTATAGATCTAAAGTACAATGAGTACAATGTGCTCAGATGGACAATCTTAGGGGCGTTAGATGTGAGAAGAATTGATAAAATGAGGAATGAATGCATTATGGAGTTGTGTGGTGTGAAGAAAGGAGTAAATGAGAGAATAAATGAAAGTATACCGAGATGGTTTGGTCATGTGGAAAGGAGGATGGATGATAGTCGGTTGGTTAAGCGGATGTATAGTGGTGAGCGTGCTGGGAATCTACTGGCTGAGAGACCGAAGAAAAAGTGGATTGAGTCAGTTATGGAATGCCTGGAGGAGAGGAATGTAAGTTTATCAGAGGCGAGAAGAAAGGTGCATAATGGGAGTGAATTGCGGGGTTTGTGATGGGGTATGGTTGCGGCCAACCTGGGCCAAGGGATGAGATAACATTGACAAGATTTCATAGAGAGGTCCGTCGCGATTCAGTGAAGCTCTAGGGTGGATTTTTCTGACAGTGGCGAGTTCTCACTAAAGGGTATAAAGGGGAAAGGGTAAGGCTGGGCTTTCTTTTCGACTTGCATTTTCATATTCTTCTCTACTTTTCTGTTTCCAGTGCAGTGTATACGCACCTTACCCCTAGTCTGGGGAGAGAGAAGGTGGATGATATCTATTATTTATATATATATATATATTATTTATATATAGTTATATATATATATATATATATAGTAATAGTATATATATATATATTATATATATATATTAACACAACCAAATATGAGGAAATATATAATATATATAGTATAGTATAATATAGTATATATATAATATATATATATAGGCCGTATACTACTCGTCAAAATTAACTCACCACAAGGTACGTAGCGAAGGAAGGGTAGAAAAGGTTGAAGAAAGCGAAGACACATTTTTTGGAACAACGATAATAAACATGGTGGACTCTCCCAAGAACCGTAGGTTGATATGCAGCCAAATGGGTCCGAGGTAGTGGCTTCGGAGGGCTCGGGCGCTGCAATACCACACAATGTTGATCTGTACTATCGGGACGGTCGAGGGGGTGCTTAGGTCTGTCTCAATATCCGTGTATTGACCCCATCTGGCACGGACTGACAGCCTCACACCGTTCTTGGCATGCTCTCGATTGACCGGGCGAATGGTCCTGGACAATGATTGGAATCCCATACTGTGCAGTGCCTTGTCGCCGGGTCCGGCAGGGTCCGTGGAGAGGGCTGCCAGCTGGCGGATTCGCGACGTTTTCAGGATATTTCCCAACAAATATTTTTCGATTGAAGTTGAGGTCCGGACTAAATTTGCTGGCCACTCCAACGCCGTAATTTGATAACCGTCCTAAAGGTAGTTCGTTCACACATTTGGCCTTTGTATTGTCAATACATTTTAGGATCGATAAGAATCACCGATGAGGGGGGGCATCATGGCACGAAAAACATATGGTTCGAGGATAGTGTGTGTGATATACCTTACGGCTGTAAGAGTGCCTCCATCGAAGATTTGTGCAACTCCGTAGGCCCGATAAAGAGATGACTCGCACCCCTACCCAAGACCATAGCGACCCACCTCCTAAAACGGCGGCACCTTGCCGCACATTGACATTGAGCGAACCATCGTCGGGTCGTCGGTATTATTACTCTAGGCACGCCCTGATTGTACGGAGGCGTACTAAAGGACAGTCTCGAGCTCGTCCAACGGCATGTGTTCTCGGGCAAAATGCCAGTCCACCTCTTCGATGTGTCGTGGTGTGCGGTGGACCTATGGCAGGCCTCCGGGGCCCGTAATTATGTTCCGCAAGGCGTCGAAAACACTATTTATCACTCATCCTGGTGCCGTGTACCTCCACCAACTGTATCTGCAGATGTCGTGCCGCGCCGTTGTGTGGCGCACTCGTAATGCACGCAGACGTATAAACTCGGTCTTCACTGGTTTAGTGGCTGGGTCTTACCTTGTCCTCGCGGCTCATTGTTGTCAGGGTTCCTGGTACCGTTGGACCACCCGTTCAATCGTTGTGGTGCGCTACACCGAACCGTCGACAAGTGCCCGGTACCCGTGTCTTCGGCGTGGGGTGTTGTTATCTGC
>JABUQX010020458.1:0-10000 GCA_015478945.1 Trachelipus rathkii | reverse complement strand
TTGGTCTATGATATTACTGGTGCCCAGGCTGGTGAAGCATAGCTTAAGAAGGGACGGAGGTATAGCCTGCATACTATTGTGATGGTCTCCATTTTCGCCAAAATTTGTTCCGGTTAATGTTTTCATCCCGTTTAATTTATGTGTGGCTCTAGAAGTAATTTTTTTTATTGGGGGAATGTGTGTGTGTGTGTGTGGTTGTGTGTGTGTGTGTGTGTGTGTGTGTGTGTGTGTGTGTTGTGTGGTGTGGTGTGTTTTCTTTATCAGGTATGGATGTGTTATGTGTGTGGTGTGTGTGTGTGTGTGTGGTAGTGTGTATGTGTGTGGTGTGTGTGTGTGTGTGTGTGTGTGTGTGTGTGTGTGTGTGTGTGTGTGTGTGTGTGTGTGTGTGTGTGTGTGTGTGTGTGTGTGTGTGTGTGTGTGTGTGTGTTGGTGTGTGTGTGTGTGTGTGTATGTTGGTGTGTGATGTGTGTGTGGGTGTGTGTGTGTGTGTGGTGTGTGGTGTGTGTGTGTGTGTGTGTGTCTGTGTGTGTGCTGTGTGTGTGTGTGATGTGTGTGTGTGTGTGCTGTGTGTGTGTGTGTGTGTGTTGGGTGTGTGTGTGTTGTCAGAGGTGGGCACTTCCGCTCTTTAGTCCGCCAGTCCGCTAGTCCGCTTCCGAGCGGGCTACCAGAATAGGTGCGGACTAGCGGAGGTGCGGATTCGTCAGGAAATTAAGCGGACTTGCACGTGCGGATCAAAAAAGTTTCGCTCTTATATGGTCCGCACCTTTTTTTTTGAAAACATGGAAGAAGTAATTACGTTTACTTATTTAAGAATTCTTATTGGGTTATAATAAAAGAAATATAATTTATTATTAGGTTAAATTTCATTACAAACGAATTAACTGTTTTTGTTTACTTAAATAAATTAAACTTCCATAAAAACCGATCTTTAACTTCCTTAATGGTACCAATATTATAATTTAATATAAACATTTGAAAATTGATTTTAATTAGACTGAATGGGCTATTACCCTCTTCTATAAACTTTAAATTAATTATATTAATATGCTATAATAACTAGGCAATATCTAAATCGATTCTGTGTAAAACCCTTAATATATAATATATATATAGGTTATTATATAATATATATTATATATAGTATATATATAGTATAATAAATATAATTATATATAATATATATATTATATATATTAATATATATATATATATATATATATATATATATTATATATATAAAATATATATATATATATTATATATATATATATATTTGCGGTTTTACACAAAATTTGATTAATATTTATATATATATATATATATATATATTATATATATCATATATATATATATATATATAGTTATATATATATACTATAATATATATAATATATAATATATCATATATATATATATATAATTATATATATATATATTATATACATAGCTACCTAGCTGATACGTAGCATTAGCATCGACTCTGCAGGCGTCGAAGGTTTCATGGATTCTACTAAAGTCTTGAACGAAATAGACCTTCTTATGGGTGGACAGGGTGGTCAAAAAATTTCAGAAGGGAGGCAGAATGATTTAGGTGAGGACCTTAAATTAGCATTGGACTGCTGGAAGCGAACTAACACCAGCACTCCGCTCACCAAGGACATCTTTCCCTTTCAGGCATAGGCAGAATTTGTTGACTTGTTCATAAAAATTTAATACACCTCCCCCTAGTTCTGCTGCTGTTAGAGCGAATATTTAGTATGGTGGGGATATTTTGAGGGCAAAGAGGTCGGCCTTAAAACGCTTTTAATTTTGAGCAGCTTATCTTTTTGAAAGGTAATATGGATCTTATGTTCTTTGAGAAGACATTGAGGAGGGAAAGAGAAGAAAATCTTGAAGATTTAAATGTACAACTTTCATTCATGTTTTACAAATGAAATTATTATCAAGAAATACCATCATTTGTGAAGGACAATATATATACTATTTAGTATATAATATTAAAAACCTTTTGTGAAGTCGCACAATATTAGCGGAAGACGTGCGGAACGTGCGGACTTGGCGATAGCGGAAGTTTGATGGTCTGAATAGGTGCGGAGGTGCGGAGCTAGCGGACTACGTTTTCTCGAGGTGAGGAGGTGCTTGCTAGCGGACTACCCCTGAAATGGCGGTGGTGCCCACCTCTGGTGTGTGTGTGTGTTGTGTTTGTGTGTGTGTGGGTGGTGTGTGTGTGTGTGTGTGTGTGTGTGTGTGATAGTGTGTGTGTGTGTTTGTGTGTGTGTGTGTGCCTGTGTGTGTGTGTTGTGTGTGTGTGTGTGTGTGATAGTGTTGTGTGTATCGAAGGTTAAGCCTAAGTGAATGGGTTGTTTTTTTAAGGAGTCAAATGTTTAAAAGGAACACAGTTAGATGGGTATTGGAATCTCTTCTATCAGGTGTAAGTAGAGTAATATAGGATATTTGAGAGGAGACAGTCAATCTATTTGTTGAAAGCCATTGTTCAAGTTGTTTTATATATTGCTGTAGGTGGTGGCGTCCATATATGAACCTAGTTGTAGGACCGGATATAAAATTTGCTATTATTTTCTTCTCATTGGTATTTATTTCTGTATTTAATACTTTGTCTATGGGCCTGGAACTGTATCAAATGTCCTGATTAAGTCTATATTTTTCCCTACGGGAGTGGAGTTGGGTTTGGTTATATCCCGTGAGGATGCTTTGGGTTAAATCAGCTAGTCGTGTAGTGGTGAAATGTTTTTGTTTTAAACCATGTTGGGTATCCGAGGGGAGGGATAGTTGGGGAGATTCCATTCAGGGTTAACCTCTCCAACCCTTTTGATATTGTAGAGAGAAATTATATAGATCAATATGAAGCTGGGTTATTGAGTGGTTTATAAGGTTTAAGTATGGGGATTATATGTGTGCGTGTTTCCAGAATGGTGGGACTGTTAGTTTGCCAAGCTGCGTTAAATATTTGGGTAAGGATTTCCTTGGCTTTCATTGCTAAGTGTTTAAGATGAATATTGGATATTTTGTCGGGCCTCTCGGCTTGTGAGTTTTTGAGATTTTTGATGGTGTTGAGTACTTCTAAGGAGGTGAATGGGGCGGGGGGGGAGGTTTCCTGATTGTTCTTTAATCTTTTAAATCGTTTAGTTGTTAATATATTTGTGCGGATTGTAGGTTTATGGCTGTATTTGGAATAGTGTGAAATAATAATGTTGCGTTGATTTTTTGGGCTGGAGATTTTATATTGCTTGCAGATGGCTTCGTATGTTGGTGGTGGTTGTATGTATTTTTTTTATTGTTCGAAATATTTTTGTTGTATTGGTTTTATGGCCTAGTGTTCCGGTGAAATGTTGCCAATTTTTATTCTTATTCAAAATTTATTTATTCTGTTGTTGAGGTCTATGATTAAATTCTATTTGGTCTTTAGTAATTGTCTACTTTGTCGGAGGGAGTTCTTGTTTTATATATTTAGAAGAAAATATATTTAAAGCAGATTTTATTGAATGAAACACATTCATCAATTCAAACGGGTCTACCAAGAAGTCGCCATATTGTCTGTTTACAATTTTGCGTAAGCACGTCCTAAATTCGGCATTTCTTACTATTTTGTCCTAAGTTTGACAAAAGCGAACGCAAACTCGAGCAAACTCGTAAGCACAAATGCAAAACGAAAGGTATATTATTATATATATATATTACATAATATATATATATATATATATATATAAAATATATATATATATAGTATGATATATATATTATATATATATATATTATATATATAATATATATATATATAATATATATATATATATATGATTATATAATGTGGTGTGTGTGTGTGTGTGTGTGTGTGTGATGGGACGATGAGAAATTTTGACGATGACGATTATAGTAAATTTTGACGATGACGATTATAGTAAATTTTGACGATGAAAATTGAAAAAGTATATTTAAAAATTTTCTCTCTCTCTGTAATATAATATATTATATAATATATATATATATATATATATATAATAATAACTATATATATATATATATATACTATATATTATATATATCATATATATATATATATATATATATATATATATATATATATATATATATATACTAATATACACACACAAGACTGTTATAGACATGGGGGGGTAAGGGGGTTCAACCTCCCCGAAATTATTTAAGCGATCAATATTTTTGATCCTTAAGTCTGGTTTCAATATTTATAAATAATAATACTATATATATCTACTATACAATAATAATAATATAACATAGGGATGTACCGATACCAGAAAAGAGACCGATACTCTACTTTTTAAGGTAGGTGCCGATACCGATACTTTAATTAGTATATTAAAAACTCAGTAATAACAGAACAATTATGTACTGCTAGGCAACACAGGATTACATTCCCTGTACAACCAAAACTTAGTCATTTATTTGATATTTGGTTGTGCCCAAGTATATTTATTTTATAAATTTAAAATATGTATCTTTTAAGGAATAATAAAATGCAAATATAATATTAATACTTTTTTTATGTTTGTGTTTTATTCAAAAAATATTCCATTTCCATTATCCAGTAAGTATTAACAAAGTTTAGCTACTAGCTTTTATGTTTTAACATGATTACAATTTACAAGAAGATTCTTTAACTAGCTACAATATAAAGAATAAAAATAATGAAAGAAGAGATCTCAATTAATCAGCTGAAAAGATAAAATAAAAAAACACTATTACTCAAACATTACATAATAATAGACTCCTTTAAGATATAGATAGATATCATTCAATACTCAAATTCAAAAATTCACAAATTGTGATGCAAAAACAGTTAAGCCCTTTTACTAAGTATCTGGCAGAGCTTCCCCTGTTTCCTTTTTTGTGGAGTGTTTACATTCCTACCTACACTATTAAATCGCTCGCTCTCGACGTTGAAGGAGGTGATGAAATTATTTGCCCTGCAAAGCACTGATAATAATGAAACCTTGGCCCATTTTTCATGCCAACAGAGCATGCAAAGGACTCTCTTCTTGTAGGCAGCATCTCTCATGTTTTCGTAGAGCCTCATCTCCTCTTTCACAAATTTGCAAAATTTGAATTATCTTTTGCTCGTTGATGGCTGTCTCTCAGTTTTTACGATGAGGTTGTCCTTGGTGTGATTTCTTTGAAGGTGAATGAGGTGTCAATGCAATTTTTCGGCCATGAACTTATCAAAAGTCTAACATATCCAATCCTCATCACCAGTAGGTTTTATTTTGCTGAAAAGCCACCATCGTCATTATCAGTGCTTTGGCAGGGGTTACAGATAAGGCGGGCTCTTTCCACTTTCTGTGAAATCCTTTTTTTTTTTGTCAGCGAGCAAGCTCCTCCTGTTTATGCTATTTAAAATCATTCTAGAAGTGGTTCCACCGTCGAGAATGCCATTTTTGTGGGGTTTCAGATAGCTTAAAGAATTCCTTACTAGAACCTTTTATTTTTTTTTTTTTTTTACAGTTTGTCACCGCTCACGGGCAGAACCCTATTCGAATGGCCGGGAGTGTTGAACGCCTCAAAATTTATCTAACGCAATATTACGCAAGATGAGCAACAGACGCAGCTTTAAACTGAGGGAGATAAATTGAATAGGAAACAGCAGATGATGGAAGAAAATTCTCACAGAACCGAGGTGGCAAGAAAGAAAGGAGGAGCCGCAGCGAACTAGTCTGGAGTTTACTAATATCAACACAAAACTCAATGTGCTGACGACAGCACGCCTTGTGCTACGAGGGCGTCGTAAAGGTGGTGGTAACGCGGGTGGAAAAGTTCGCTTAGCACTTGCCCGGCTACAGTACTTAGAAAAGGGAATAAAGCACCAACATCGCGCCCGCAAAGATAGAGGGTCAAGTAAACTAGAAAGTACAAGGACAGTTTATAAGTTCTTTTGCCCCTTCGACTTGACCTATCCAAAAGCCGGGGGAAAACCAGAGCCCTCCCAGATATTGGAGCAGTACTCCTATAAGGGCGGATTGAGAAGCCAAAACTGAACTCCCAGTTTCTTTGCAGCCGCTCCTACCAACCGTTGTGATTTGAGGTTTTCAATAGTTTTTTGTTTACGTTAAGTCAAGGATGTTTTATATTGTCAACAGGAGAGATCGACGAGATAACCGAAAGAGATAAGAAAGTTTAGGTGTCTTAGAGAGGAGAGATTTGCAGAAGTTGGGTTTAAAGAATAAAATTTCACAAGCTTAAAACTACCCAACCCTGAAAATTCTATCCAGATCAGCGAGAATTAGTATCAGAAAGATTATGACGAAAGGCAATTCTTGAAGTAAAAGAGGGAGCAGAATTTGAAATTAATTAAAGAATGAAGGGTCGAGTCATTGGCTTATGAGTGGATAGAGTTTAGATGTGCGCAGGTGAGAGGATCATTGATGAAAAGCAGGAAAAAAAGTAGGAGATAAACAGAACCCTCAGGAAACACCATATTGACAGAAAAAAGAAGTCGCCCCATTAACAACAGACATTGAGCGATTTGAAAGAGAGCTTTAGACATAAGTAAGCAAAGGAAAGGAGGAGTACCAAAGGAAGGTTAAGCTTGGAGAGCAGTGACGGCTTGCCATAACTCTCGTCAATATGCCTTGTATATGTCAATAGCCACCACGCATGTCTCCCCGTTTTTCCTAAGAGCAAAAAACCATAAATCGGTTAGATAGGAAAGTATATCGCCAGTAGGCCTCGAGCGCCAGTGTAGTGAGAGCTACAGGGCAATAGTTCGAAGGATCAGAGTGGGCTTTTTCTTTTTTTTAGGAATAGGTTGGACATGTTCGAGTTTCCAACACTGAGGGAAGTGTTAGTATCGAGAAAATTGAGAGTATAGTTGGACGCAGGGCGCGGGATAGCATGGAAGGCAACACTTCCTCAAACTCGATAAGGAATAGTTCCATCAAGGCCACCCGGCTTCAACAATTCATAAGATTTCAGGGGTCCATGCATCCGATCAAATGTAATCACAGGAAAAGGCGTAGGACACCTGAGAGGGGGAGTGGGAAGAGGAATGCAGAATCGTCCAGGGTTGATAGAGGAAATAGGAGGCCGAAAAGATTGGGCAATTGACGACGAAGAATTAACAACAGAATCATCAGCTTTGGAAGATAAGAGGAAATGGAAATCTTTACAGAGTTGCGATGAGTATGTTTTTGGTTGCAAGAGGCCAGAAAATTAATTTGTTAGTAGGAGAATCATTGGAGGTTAGCGGCATGTTCTGTTTGAGATGAAAAGTCCCGCTTTGTCTTTTCGTCGTAAGATTGTATCCTGCATACGATTTCCTATGCTGTGACATATTAGCGGAGTGTATAGAGAACATTTGTTGAGAATTTTTTCGCACTACTCGATGACGCGACTGTCTCTTAGGCTCTGATATGGCCAGAGAACAGAGCATCTGATCGATTTACCAGGTATTTTTTTTTATGAAGGAGATAATTTATGATTTATGCTTGAGAGATTATGCTGTTAAATTTTACCAGCAAACAATATGAAGTATGTGTCATTCGTTTTTCTTCGTTATATTAAAGTAATTGATTTTAAAAGAGGGCTTCTCTCTCCTTGTCATTTACCTTCTCATCTAACCGATTGTATTTATCATCCGTATCTATACCTTTCCATCTAGCTGAGAAAGTAGCACACACCATTGTCTGCCTGAGCGATCTGCAAATAGAAAAGTGAAACACGTCTCACATTTAATATATATGTCCGCTGTCACAAGAGAATATTTTTATATCCATGATTGAGCGCAACAGATCTCTATTCGCATCTATTCAGTAAATCAACTTGTATCGGTTCAACAGATCACATCGATGCTACTCCTCTATTTCCTAATTACAATTATTTAGTTTTTCTACTTTTCATATGCATTAACTATTATTATATTAACTATCATCTATTAAATTATTATTATTATTTATTATGTATTAATTAATTAGAGACTAAAGGAGTCAACAAATTACTTGAGTGCTTAAATAATTTCGGGAGTTGAACCCCCTGACCCCCCTTTCTAAACATGTAATTTAGTATATATAAGTATACATATATATTACTATAATATAATATAATGCACCAAATACTTATGTTATTTGTACTGTACTACTAAGGATAGAATCACCTGATTATATTATATATATAATCTATATATCAGAATCAATCCCGCAAATTCCTCTTATAAAATAGCCTTATCTTATCTATCCAAGTATATACCTATTATACCGAAACTAGTAATATTAAAAAATAATTATGTTAAAAAATAATACGAATAATATATATATATATTTATTATAATATATATATATATATATATATAATATATATATAAAATATATTACTCAAATTACTAGCTTCAATAATACATAATATATACTATATATATATTAAATTAATTTATAAATTATATATATATAATTATCTATATAAATATATATAGAAGATGAAAGAGAAAGAGATGAGAATGAAGTAAGAGGTTAGGAGAGAAGAGAGAAGATGAGAGAGAGAGATAGAGTAAGAGAGAGAATTTTTAAAATAAAAATAACTTTTTACATCAATAATAATCGTCAATAAATCAAAATTTACTAAATAATCTGTTCCATATCGATCCAAATTTCATAATCGTCGCGCATTCACTAATAATTATTATATAAATAATAGAAATAACTTGCGGATTGATATCAAAACTACTTTCATAATAGTATGTAAAAATTACTGAGAATATGATATATAATATATTGACACCCGAAACTTGAAATGGGCAAATATAATATGTATAGACAATCAATCATCATCAGTAAATGTCGGAAAGCCCAGAGGCGAGAGAGGCGCACCAGCGAGAAAGATAAATAAGGTGGAGCTCGTATCAGGTGTTAAAAGAATTAACAAATAATAATGCTCATCTGATCAAAGGTGATAAATAGTGGCTTGGAAAACCTCCGAAATGTGAAATCATTTATAACCTTGTTAAATATCACCCAGATAAAAGAACTGAATGACAAATGAAAGAAAGAGGAGTAAGAAACAATAGAATGTCTCTTGAAAGAAGGACCAGATTAGTAGACGATTTATATGTGAAAATAATGCGTGTACAAACTAAAACAGTAAAGATGTTGTTTTAAATTATATATTGTTAGTTCTTTACCCTTTCTCAAGTAGTATTTTCATCTGTTCTTACTTCTGCTTTTCCTTTCAATTTGTTATAAAAATCCGAAGGTTGGGTGTGGAAGATATGAATTTTTCGTTCGCGCGGTAATATTGCGTCTGCGGACGCACGCGGCGGGCGGGTACGCGGGATATGGCGCTGCGGGCGCACGCGGCGGCGGTTACGCGAAAATATTGCGCCTGCGGCCGCACGCGGCGGCGGTTACGCGGAAATATTGCGCCTGCGGGCGGACGCGGCGGGCGGTTTCGCGGGAGGGGCTGACCTGCGGACCCGGACTCTGAACGTTTGCGGGCCCTGTCTCAAATGTGTAGCTCTTTAAATATATATTCTGTGTGCTTATAAGTGTTAAAAATACTAACTCATAGTAGGAAGCATTCTAGCAACTTGTAATTATACACCATTCGATTCCTCATCCCTTATAACCTAGGGGTAGAACCCATATTAGGGCGGTATTCCAGGCTCAGGGGGGCTAGAAAAGGCTTGAAAAAGTGGCACCAGTTTGGCACTAGTGGCACTCACTTGTTCACTCATTGGCCACTCACCTGGCACTATAGAATACCTTCAGTAGAACACTAATAGAACATCACTAGATACTCCTTACGGTGATTGGGAGCCATTAAAAGTTGAGGCATCAAGTTGGGGCATCCAATAATGCTGAGGCAATCAAATTGTTACCGTAGAAATACAAAAGGGTTTGGGCGAAAAATTAGGGCTGCCGAAAAAATTAAATGCCTAAAATTAGGGTGGGCCAAAATTTACCCATGGAACCAAAGGGTTTGTCGTGTGTTTGTACGTGTGAAAAAGTGTAAATGT
>JABUQX010020457.1:25000-27500 GCA_015478945.1 Trachelipus rathkii | reverse complement strand
GAGATCACTGTGATAAGACGTGTGTGTTGAAGCCTTGGCGATTTTGAAAATCAAAAGGATCAACGCGTGATGCTGCGTCAGATCTTTTCCAGCGATCCTCCGATGATACGGACTTTATGAGGAACATTAAAACAGGTAATGAGTCGTGGGTGTACGAGTACAACCCCGAAACAAAACAATCGTCCCAGTGGAAAACACCAACACCCCCACACCAAAGAAGGCACGACAGGTTCGTAGCAGCATCAAAGTGTTGCTGTTGGTATTTTTGATATCGAAGGTATTGTGCATCATGAGTATGCACCACCAGGGCAAACCGTTACTAAGGAGTTCTATCTGGATGTTTTGAGGAAATTGCGAGAAGCTATCAGAAAAAAATGTCCGAGGTTATGGGCCTCAGGTGCCTGGATCCTTCATCATGATGGCGAACCCGCACACACTGCCAATGTTGTGCAACAGTATTTGCCGAAACATGGTACAACGCAGGTGCCACATCCTCCATACTCGCCCGATATGGCACCATGTTACTTTTTCCTATTTCCCCAACTCAAGCGGACTCTAAAAGGAAAGCGATTTGATGATGTCATAACCATTCAGCGGAATTCGACGAAGCAACTTCAGGCCATTCCGAAGAATGACTTCCAGAAATGTTTCAATCAATGCAGGAACGTTGAGCAAAGGTTGTAGCTAGCAGAAGGTTCTCATTTTGAAGGGTACTAAGCCTCTAAACCTGATCTCCTATATTTTCCATGAATAAATGTAATCCCGTGATACTTTTTGAACAACCTGACGGATATATATACAAAGTTAGTATAATATCACAACTGAAGCCCAAAACTGAAATTGTCAAATTTGCTCTAAATCTGTCCCTAAAAATCTGATTGTCTCTAAATCTGGCCACCAAGTCTGATAAATCTGTCCTTTCAGCATTTTTTTTTACTTTCTAGCATTTTTGAAACTTTTTAGCATTTTTTCGGCCCTATGTCCATAGCTGCAGCCATGTCAGCAGCTGACTTGGTCAACGCCCCAACTTCGGAGGAGTTTAGCTATTTTTTCCAGGGGCAACACAGCATTTCAAAGGCAAAGACCCCTTTCTATTGTCTGGAAGACCATTTTCCTAGGCTCTGGAGCTTCTAAAAGGCAGGAAATTCCAAGTCATGTCGGCAGTTAACTTGGATATTCTCATCGCTTCGTTATATTTTGACAACTGACTTGTCAAGGTTAGGCTTTGCAAGGTCGGTTAGACCGTTTTCGGAGGGTTTGAATCTAAACTCGATGGTTTAGCCAAGCCAATTGGCGTATTGGTTCCTTGAAGGTTTCAAATTATCGGGAGATATTTTTGATAGTTCTATTTCATTTATCGAGGTTTTTGACTCCATATAGACGTTTAAATCGTCTTTCTACGTGCTCTGGAGCACTTAATGTAATGAAAAACACTTCATGTGTATTTATCCAATTATGCTACCAGATTTCTCCTGATCTATAGGATGTATAGAAAAAGGGTATGTGAGTATATCTACTCTAATTTAGGAGTTGAGATATATTTTCTTAAGACTTGGCACCCGACAGTTCGGGTGACATGCCCCTTGCTGAAGCTAAGGTTTCAGCCCGTCACCTCCTGAGTGGAATGCTGGCCCCAAAAGTAAGTTTTGGTGAAATCACCAATTTTAAAATTTGAAATTAAATAAGGATATAATTATATATATATAATAGATATATATAATATATATATATATATATATATATATATATTATATATATTATATTATATATATATATATATATATATATATATATATATATATATATATATATATATTATATATATATATATATATATATATTCGAACTTAAATGCACGTTCAAATTGAATTCCACGTATTTCTTAAGATAATACGTGGAACACCGAAAAATACAATTAAGATTAATCTAACCATTGTCTTTTTAATTTTAAGCATCTCCGTCCCCCTCTCTTTGTTCCATTTACTGATCTCCCCCTTGGCCTATACCCCATGATAAATCTCTCCCTCCTACGCTAAACTATAAATCTCTCATAATCCTCTAAAATTATTTAGGTCAAACGCTTTCTCAAAATATCATTTTTTATTTTTGGACTATAACTAATTTCCTATCTCATTAGTCACGGGAAAAATATTTTCATTTCCTTTTTCTTCTTATTATATCCAATTTCATAAATGAGTTATAAACAAACTTAGATTTAAGGAATAAAATTTTATTATAGATTTTTATTTTTTTTATTTCCTTAGTTTTTTTGTTTTCCTCTGGGACCACTATCTGAGCGCCATAAAAATTTAAGATGATTCCATTGTTTTCTTTCTTTCTTTCTCATATATTCAGTTTCACCTATATACAATGTCCATTTTATATATGAGAGATAAAATTCCTTTGTTATTTCATTTACTGCCCCAATTCTTTTAACATTCTGCCCGTCACGGTATAAACATTTTGAGTTTCCCTGGAACCACAACGCCAAGTCCAAGGT
>JABUQX010020457.1:0-22500 GCA_015478945.1 Trachelipus rathkii | reverse complement strand
CAAATTAATTCTTGAGTTTCCTCAAAGTGGTAATTTCGTTTTTTTAGAGTTTTACATTTAATGAAATAAATTTTGATTTTTTTTGAAAAAAATATTTATTTTTAATTCCCTCATTTTTAAATTTTTGAATATTTAAAAAAAAATTAATCTAATTAATTCTTGAGTTTCCTCAAAGTGTTAATTTCGTTTTTTTTTTGAGTTTATAATATATAATAATTGGTCTTAATTAAATAGATATTGGTTTAGTCACTACCAAGTGACCAGAAAATTATTAGGGTTAGTAATAGATAGTATATTAATTTATGTATTTTAGGTGTAATAATAACTTAGTTTTAAACTTTTTAAACAATGATATCAACACATATTAGATCACTTGACTAATATTTTTTATTTTCGTAAGTTTATTAATTTTATGTGCGCAGTTTTAATATTATCGTTGAATTGTCAGTTATTGATATATAGTAGATATGAATAGTAGTGATATGGTTAGTTTATTTGTAGTCTTTTTAAAAACTGATAGGTTTGGATCTTGTGTGTATACAAATCTATTCCGTCGAGTCTTGTTTCATTCTTCGATCTAATAGTTGTTTAATAGCGTGATGATTAAATGTTTGTGTGCGTGTTAAATTGATTAGAGATTAGTTAATTGTGTATTTAATAGGTTGTGTCATATAAATCTTAAATTCTTTTCCTATACGTGTTCGTTCTAATGAATGGTTTATTGATGTGTGGACGTCCGTTCATAGTTTATGATGAGATTCTTTTTAAGTGTAGATGTGATGTATTGTGGTGTTTTTTCTGATGCTAATTGTCATTTCTATAATTTTATAATGTTAATATTTTAAGTTCGCTCAGCTTTATAAATCTTTGTATGACTAATGTCTTATTTGTTATTTAGTGTCACCTTCATTTTAATTATTCAGATGCGAATATTGTGGATGAGAGCCTAGGCGATGTGCAAGTAATATTTAAAGATTAATATAAACTGAAAATAGAGTGGAATTGGAATGAATGCTCAGATTGAGGAAATTTTTTTCTTCTGCTCAATTACTCTAGTTGTATTTATATGGGTCTTACCACCCTTATATGGAGTACAGTTCCCAAATTTGGAATGACTCCGGTTCCGCCCTTCTTTTGGATAGGGTTGAGGCTAAGGCTAAGAGGCTAATAAACTGTCCTACTTTCAAACTCCCTTGACCCTCTTTCTCTGAGAAGTGACATTGGCGCTCTTATCTCTTTTATATAGGTATTACAACGGCAGAATTCGAAGACTGAGAATTGAGAAGAGGATATTTAGATTGAATAATGAAAATTGTGAAGGTGGGATAACAGGGTTGTAATACTGCAGGTGTAATTTTAAATATATAATAGATAAAAGAGTTCTGCTGTCTAGTAATGATGCTGAATTCAAAGAATGAAACATTATAGAAATAAAGGAAGAATCAGCATTGGTTCTAGGAATGTCAGTGCATTAGGATAGGTATGGGAAAAATAAGTGTATGATCTAAGAGAAAAAAGGCAACAAATTATAGCAGTAAAGTCAATTATAACATGAAAGGGAAAAGGAAATTAAGTACCAACGACTGAAATACTCATTACAAGAATGTGGAATGACATTGATAGAGCAGAGGTTATCCCTGTTATAATTGCATGGGAGTAATTAAAAAAAGCCTAAACCAATATATTGAAAGACTACGTGGAAGTAACAAGTTGAGTATGGCTCCATTAAACGACAGAGCGCCAGAACTGAGAATGTCTTGGTTGTTAAAGAACCTGCCGGGACAACCATATGCGCTTAGGACCGAGGTTCTCGCCATAAATTGTAACCTAAGAAATGTGAAATAAAAAAAAAAAAAAAAAAAAAAAAAAAAACAAAATATTTGAAATTATTAAATGTTATTTTATATAGATGCAATCAGAAAAGTAACTTAAAAAGTCATCTGCTAACTCACAGCAATTCACACAAATTTCCTGGAAAATATTGAAAAATATATCAAATGAAGAAAGAAGAACAAAAAACCGTCATGGAAATTAGATTAGAGAGAACATAGCGAGGACTAGAAAAGAAATATCAGTAAAAAGATACGAAGAAGAAACCTCACAATAGAAAGGTAAAATAGACGCACAAAATATGATAAAAGAAGCAGAGGCAGAAATCGAGTAACAACACACGCAATCAGCAGCAGAAAACTAGAATTAGCAGCAAAAGCAAAAAGATAAAGAATACAAAAAGAAAACAAAAAAAAGACAAAACAAAAGTACCAGACAGATAAAGAAAGTTCTATAGAGAGTTGGGTGAAAATATAAAAGTTGATAAACAGAAAAGACAGACTTGATGCATTTTGGAGGAGTAATATGAAGACCAACGAACACATAATGAAAAAGCGGAATGGATAAACAACAAGAAAGAATCCCCAAATAGAAGAAATTAATGAGATGGGAATTTGAACCACTAACCGAAAGGGAAGTGAAAAGATACGACGTACCAGTAACTGGAAACACCTCACAAGATGATGCAAAAATATATGGTAAAAAAAATTACTAGTACTAAAGACTTTAAACAAAGGGCTTCAACAGAATTCTGAACGGAACAGCTGAAATACCCGAGTGAATGACCAAAGGAGAAACCTTATCCCTAAAACAGGGGAAACACAAAACCCAGGAAAATATAGACCAATTTTGTCTACTAACTAAATACAAAATATTAACAGCAATTCTTACAGAAAGAATATAGCAAACAACAATATAAAATAATATAATAGCAGAAGAACAAAAAGAATGCAGTAAAGGCCCAATAATATAATCAATTATTAAAAATAAAATGATCCTAGAGACAGAGACAAAACAGAAGAACTAAGCATGCTTGGATGACTATAAGAAAGCTGTATGATAGCTATGTTAGTTAGATCAAAGAGGTATTAAAAATCTATAAAATCAAATAAGATAGAGAAGTTTATGGAAAAAGTGATCAAAAAATAGAAGATTCAATATTAAAACTGCATCGCGAAAATGGTACGATACAAAATAAATATGTTAAAAAAATAAGGAGAGAATATTCCAAGGGATTCCTTATCCCCATTGCTGTTTGTACTATCATTGAACCACGGAGTTCATTGATAAATAACTTGCTTAATGGATATAGAAATAGGGGCATTCAAGAAATGAAAGAAGGAAAAAAACATCTCGCATTTATTTTGCATGGATGACACATCAAACTATACTCCCCCAAACAAACAACAAACCAACTGAACAGATAGAGGTAGTTAAGAAGTTTTCAAGTGATATACAAATGGAGTCGGACTAGATAAATGCGCGTTTCTGGAGTTGAAGAAAGGAAAAAGAATTGAAGGGGAAATATCAGAATAGAAGACGAAATCATTAGACAACTAGAACAAGAAACACCTATAAGTTACTCGATGAGAAATGAAAAAATAGAACATAAGAAAAATGAGGAAAAGCTGATGAAGAGTACTGAGTCCTGAGTGGAAACTAATATTAAATCTGAATTAAAATGCCAAATTTAAGGTCGAAAGCATAAAGAACATGCAGTACCATACTATCGTATGTTTGAATAATGATTTCCAAGAAATTTTAAAACAAACTAGATATTTTACGATATAAATGCTACCCCATTAAATTGACATATAAGAACCAATGCCTTGCAAGAATGTATGTCCCCAGGGACCAAGTGGATGGGACTCAGGGAAAATAATCAATATATAGAGAGAAGTATTGGATAAAACAACCTATATTAAGAAAGGATAAAAATTCATCAATGCGGTAAGGAGCACGAAAACAGAAAACGATTGAGAACATCTTAACACAAAAAAAGAGATACCTAGGAAGTATATATCCCTAACGATGACCCAACAACAGAAGGAATGACAAAGAAAGGAAAGATGACACCAAGAAATGACACAGAAAAGCAAAGAAGGAAAAAAATGAAAAAATTGGAAAGAACACGCATTTGCAAAGGAATACAAAATATTATAGAACAAGTGTATATAGATAAAAAAAATCGATAGAAGCAGTATGCAGGGATAATCTAAGAAAAGAAGATGAAAGAACAATTGTAGGGGCATGATTAGCATTACGAAACCAATTGCTACAAGAAGAGAGAGAAAAAAAACATATCTCAAAAAAATGCCGAATGTGTAAAGTATCTCCGGAAACAGACAGCAATATTATCAAGCTGTGACACACTTCTCCAACGCAAGACATACACCGAAAGAATTAAGACAAATGCAAATTAACCATTTAGAATTTTGAAAAATACAAAAATAAACAAAGTAAAATCAAATATTTGGAACACAACCCAAACGCAATAGAAGAAAATAACCACGGCTTATACTATACGACTATAGCATTCCCACAGATGTACCTATAAGACATAAAACCGGATATTGTAGTTAAAGATAAAAGAGAAGAAAGCGATACATTATAGAAGATAGAATACCATGGACGGCAGAGTATCACATATGAAAGGAAAAGGAATTAAGTACCAAACTCTAAATACTCATTACAAGGAAATGTGGGGAATGACAAAATAACAGAGGTTATCCTGTTAATTGGAAGCATGGAGTAATTAAAAAAAAGCTTTCAAAACAGACATAGATAGACTAACCCTGGAATGATACTTTAGAAATGAGTTCGATTATAATAAGAAAGAGCGCCAGAATATTGAGAATGGTTCTCGGAGTTGAGAAACCATAACCGACAACCATATCGCTTAGGGACGAGGTCGGCGCATTTAAGTGTAACCCTAAGAAAGGTGAAATTAAAAAAAAAAAAAAAAAAAAAAAAAAAAAAATTAAAATTTTTAAATTTTGTGAGTGAAGTTATTAATAAAATAAGAAATATTAAAAATTCATCTGCTTAACCACGACAATTTGAAATTATGAAATTTCAGAGTGTAGCTATGAATGCAATCTGAAAGAAAGCTTAAAAAGACACGTTCTTAAGAAGCATGGAACTGGCACAATAAATAAAGAAATCAACGAAAATAAAAATGCATAAAGAAATTCCATTGCAAACGGAAAATTAATTATTTAGACAAGAATGATGATTTTGATTATTTAGATCTTGAAGAATAGTCATAATGGAAATACATAAAAGTGCCTCTTTACCAAACAAAGAGAGACCTTCAAGTGAAGAACTGGAAAGCTCATCATTCGTAATATGTGGTGAATTAGATTTGCCTCTGGAAGAATTAACATAGTTCCTTTAAAGAAGCAATTTCTTTAAAGAATAATATAGATGATGAAATTAATGAGTCAGTATGTTCTACATATGATCCATTTAATCCTCAAAGTGATGGAACTCATGTAGACTTCCAGATCAACTTTCAATATCAGACATAGTAAAAAATCACCCCCAAAAAGAGGTTAAAAAATAATAATTTACTCTTAGTTAATTGAAGAAGAGAATGAGTAACGGGATATCGATGTTCCCTAAGCGAATTAATAATAAGTATTAAACGCATAAAAATTATGATAGAATATAAATAGGGGGAAAAAATTATGTAGTCATGATTGATAACTGAGACTTGCAAGAAGTGTTGCTTTCATTTATGTCTCTCCCCCCCCTTCCCATTCATCCATAACTATTTTCCTGAAAAAGAAGAAAATGGGAACAGGGAAATCCTAATCCAGAGAAGTAAAAAATTTCTTACTCTTTTATATGAATGAAAAGCAAATCTTTCGCATCAAATAGGAAAGAAAACGTGTAAGTGTAGCAATTTACCATCACCTTAGGGTACTTTTAATTGGTATTATCCTGTTAGGTATACGATCGTGTGTGCGTGCGTATAGTAAACGTGAAAATTTAAACTATTAGAAGCTTGTTGCGTTGTTTGTGCGAGCGGCGTCGAATGACTGTCGAAGTAGATGTGTGATGGGCGCAGCGGGTTTTCTATGACTGTAACGTTCTCCTGCGTCTAGTCACAATATGTGAATTATCACTCTCAACTTCTCAACCTAACATTTTATTATGTCTAAACCCAATGCCAAGGGATTCTTTTCAAACAAACTTAATACTCTAACCTATACCTTTCATAATTTCCGTCTAAATGTGTGTCTGTGCCTATATAAACATAAACACTCATTTCCAACCCCCTCACCGCTTTTCCCCTACTATATCACAATTCTCACTAACATTTCTCCATCCTTTACAAATACCAGTCTCTATATCTCATCCTTTTATTTTTTCCCTACTTATTATCTATTTAGTTCTCATATTTCTTCTCATCTCCTTCTTTTTCATTCCTCTATTTATTTCATCGCGGATACTCTCTGCACAATTTCTTGGCTAAAATCTATTCTCATCTTATCCTACTTATCTATGTGATCTGTCCCCTATTAACAGCTCACCTCTTCTTTTCCTCACACATTTACCTTATCGCATCTATCCACACTTTCATCTCTACTCATATATTCACACTTACATTTATGACCATGATCTCAATCCTCTTTACTCCATATTCATAATCTCTTCTTCCTTATCTATCCCTTCTCATACTTCTCCTTTCTTATTCCCAATATGACACTACTACACACCAACACACAATTAATTTCAAAACTTCATACATTCAACAACTGCCTCCCTCAAAACACCTCAACGTTCATTCCTCGACTCGCATCTAACGTTCTCATTGAATAACATAAACATCTGTCTGAACATAAACAATAAAATGTCTTGAAAACCTCATATTTCAATGTTGCTAAGATGCCTCAAAGAAACTGGAGTTCTGTTTCAGGTTCAGAATTTTGTTCCGTCTGCAACAGCTACTCCAGTTATTCAAGGGCCTAATCGCCCCTTGTATGGAGTTACTTCTCACATTGTGGGGGGCTTCCGCCCACCCTTTCTAGGTGAATAGGCTCGAGGCTAAACTTAAGGACTAAGAAACCTTGCCCCGACTGTTTACAAATGCGTCTCTCAGTGAATTGGCTATTCTGAGCGTTCTCGGTGGTATGCTGCAGGACTAGCGATCGACGGATCGTGTTTTCCTATAGTTTGTTTCATCTAATGATTGTACCTTTCAACTCTTTGCTGCCTCTATATACTTCAACTCCTTTATTTCTTAACATAACCTATACCTCCTATACTTATTCTTCACTGACCCTATCTCCTTTTATCCATATTCTCAGCAACTTTTATCACCTTACCCTCCATTTTATCTCTCTCTTAGACGGGACACTTACCCTCTTCTCTACTTCTGCAGCTACGTTGGCCACTCTCCTTCTAAGTACTACAACGATAGATAGTTCTCAGGGTTGCCCTCCATCACACCCATTTGCGTCGCCCTCGCAATACAAAGGGTGCCATGCTCTCGATGAATTCGTGAGCATGAAAGAACCCCAGACATTTTCGTTTGTAGCCTCTTTCTTTTCCCACTTCTTTCTGGAACTCCTTGCCGCTTCTGTTTTCCAACTAATTTATTTCCTCATATAAAGCCACTCTGCGCTCACCTGGAGAATTGCCTTAGGCTGGGATGGTGGCTTTTTCCATTTTATTTATCCGCCCCTCTAAAGTCTCCGTGAGTGTCTAATGAAAAAGTAATTAGATAGATGTTGAATGAATTTTATTGATTAATGCATTCATTCAAGGAAAGACATCAGGAGTTAATAATGTAGAATTAATGATGAGGAATATTGAATTGGTCAAAATGGTATACTAAATTTAGTACTAACAAATTAGGCTTAATAAAATTCTATATTATTGTTTCTACAAATGCTAAGAAAAATAATTAAATTAAAGTAATGAAATATAATTAAAAAAAATGAACAAATACTGATCTCAATGGATGTAATTAATCCTTATTCTACCAAGCGATTGCAACTATTAGTCATAGCCGTAGCGCATTTATCTTCGCGAAATTGGTATGAATCGTTGGTTAGACGAATATAGGTGGAGATTGACTTGGATGATATTAGAAGGTAAATTTAATTACTTGCTGCCGAAACAAAGATGAAAGAAGCGTGAAGGAAAGATGTGGGTAAATGTGGTGGGGCCTGAGAGAGAAGAGAGATTTGATTTATGTGATTGGGGGGCACAAGTTATCTGAGTTTGTTGGTTGTGTATTTAGAATTCAATGGTTAAATTTAAATGAAAATGAACACGGTTGTTTAACTATGATCCATTAGAGATATAAAGAAAAGCACTAAGATAATTCGAATATATTTGATGATTTTTCTTGGAGACTAATTTGCTGGATAGTAATCGAAAAATGTATGTTAAGCCAATGGTCGGTAGCAACAAAATGAGAATGATAGAAAGTGATGATTTCTGTGTTTTTTGTTTTAAGATGTGTAATTACCTTTCATCAATACAGAAATATCATAAGCATGCTAGATATGTAGTTGAGAATGATTAAAAGAATATAGTTGATTTTGTGGTGAAGATATTGAAGTATAGATGGAGTAAAGTCAGTGAAGGGTGGAGGAATATCCAATCTTATGTTTGCTTGTTAAGATAAGTTATAGTGGCTAAAATGGAGAAAAAATGTGAAGATTAAGAGTGAGAATATGGAAACAAGTTAATAAGGAAAATTATGTGAGTGCTTGCAAATACATCCGTTGAACGTGAGCAAGATGAGAGAAAAGACGCAAAATGAATTACCCTTTTGTTAGTAGATGCAGAGAAGTATTGAATATGTTAAAGTAGGAATAAGCAATGTCATAGTGGATGTGGATTAAAGATGAATGTCAGTGTTAAAGGTAAAAAAACGTGTTGATTGTGCTAAACAATATGTGCTTCAAAAGAAAGTTATGGAATAGAATGTACCAGATAGTATCGATCGCCTCTTTTCTGGGATCGATTAATGAAGTATATAAGGAGGAAAAAGAAACTAAAGCTGCATACATAGAGGAAATATGACTAATTGAACATTTAGAGGAGATTAAAACAACGAATAGGAAAATCTTCTGAAGAAGGAATATATAGGATGTGATTTGTGATTGATGAGAGAAGATTGGCAGAGGGAACACCTCGAAATATCATAGTCATTGGCAATATTGAAGAGTTGTATATAGTGTTAAAAGAATTATTGGTTAGATTAATGAGAAGAAAATGAGAAGGGTAATCTCATATTAGTGGAATTGATGGTGAAATGAATCAAGGCATGGGGGGCTCTATTTTTCTCCCTAATTTTTATGTTATGAATTTTCATAAGTTGAGTGGTAACAAGCATATGAGAGGTTTGTCCAAATGGAGGAGGATAGCATTAATTTCCCTTATAAAAGTAAGATAGGAATTATTTAATGAGTGCTGCTGTAGGAAATATATGCTGATAATTTGGTTGAAAGTGTGGCGAGTGTGATTGGTGAAGAACGAAGGTGCATTTAGAAGAAGGAATGTATAGATCAATTGTGCGATGGGGTCGTGAGAGAGAAGAGAAATTATTTATTATGTATTTATAGCAACAAGTTAAATGACAAATAAATAGAAGCTCTTAGTCAAGTGCTAGTGAAATTATGACTGTTATTGATCAAGCGTTCTGAATGAAATCAATAGTATGTCAAAGTAAGGCGTGAGTGCAAGAAATACCGGTTGAGCTGATATATTATATTAATACGGAGGGGAGACGCAGGTATTTTGATAGTCTCTGTTATTTAATTTGAGAATGGGATGGGATAAGAAAATGAGGTATAGGTGCGTGTTAGGAACGGGGTGTAGACTGGATGAGATAAAGAGAGTAGTTGCCCTGACCACCGTACCGCTACAATAATTTGATTTTAATGTACGGCCGAATCGGAAGAATTATAGATGTAACGAGTTTGGGCAGGGAAAATAGGCGGTTTAAAATTAAATGTGATAAAAATAAAGTTATGGATAGCGTGAGGAGAAATCCTCGTTGGTGAAATCATGTTGAGGATAACAATTGAACCAAGATATCCTGAGTTGAAATTGTTGGATACTTTGTATAAAGTTACTGAATGGTATAAAGTACAAATGATAATATAATATGTTGAATATAAATGACTATTATAAGTTTAAATGGCAAAGTAATGAAAACAGGAGTTTATGTAAAGCATTAGTATGTTATCTAGTGAGCAAGGATGAATATGTCTCCTTGGCTATTTGTATATATGGGTATAGAAAGAAATGGGGGTGGCAGGGGACGGTGTTAGATTGATGGAGAATGGAAAGAGAGGAGGGTACACAATGCTTATGTACGCTAATAATTTTGTTTTGTACGTGAATCCGAAAGAAATTGAGAGGATTGTAAGACGGGTTTGCAGCGGTGTCTAAAAAAGAGATTGCTTAAAAAGTAAATGTGGATAAGAGTAAATTTATGGTAGTAGTGATAATCTTGTTAGATCATGTTAAAATTTGCAAACTTAGAACACGTTTCTGAGTTAAAAGATTTAGGATATATGCAAGTAGAAGGAAATGGGACGATGATGCAGAGTGTAGTAGGAAAATAGTGAATAGTAGGAAGTACGGGGCAATTAAATTCATTGGTGGATGTTAAAGGACTAAATCTTGATTGTGACTAGGATTTATAGAAGGTGTTTCTACCCGGTGCTTAATGCATAGTATTGAACTATGGATGGAATAAAGTATAGTATAGTGTAATTGTAAGATCAGTGTCTCCAAAGTGGGTTACGCTTACCCGGGCACCCAATTGATACTTGGTCTCCAAAAATAGGCTCAAGATCACTTGCGGTGTATGATCGTGGTATCACTGAGTAGGTCTCTCAAGTCAATGTGCTTTATTATATATAATTATGATTTGTGCATATTGTTATATATATATATTATATATATTATTATATATTAATTATATTATTATATATTTTGTATATTATATAATTATTATTATGTAATTTTATTATAAACCTATAGGGTTACAACTTATAATTATTTCGTCTTAGGGGTACGCGATCAAAAAAGTTGGAGATCGCTGCTATAGATAATTGTTCGGTGTAGTGTAAGAAAATTAGCAAAATAAAATGAACGTGTTAGGGGTTGTGTGGGGAATAATAGGTAAAATGATAAATAATATACGAGTGTTTAAATGTTGGACATATGGGAAAAGGAGGATGTAGTCGTTGGTTAAGCAAAATGTATGATGGTGGTGCTGGAATCACCGGCTGAGAGAGCCCGAAAAAGAAGTGGATAGTCAGTAAATGAATAAGTATGCAGAGGCAAAGAAATGCATAATAGGATGAATATCGGGTTGTGAGGGTTATTAGTCGTGACCGTTTGCCCAATAAAGGGATGAACCTTACATATACAAGGTACAACAACGAGAGTCCGTCGCACTCGTTGAGAGAAGTATACGAAGTGTTCTGGCGGCTCTCCGCACACTCCCCTGCCTGCCACTTCGAAAGTGTGAGGAGGTGAAGCTCCAAATGGTCCCAGGACTCTAGTCTGATCGTGGGCTGTAAACATATCTATGATTAAATCTCAACCTAGAGGACTAGGAAGGATCTCGATTACGGGAGGTAGGCCATCAGATTCGAGTTAAGTTCGATACTCATTTGAAGAACTTTTCTGTATTGCCTAACACGAGTTACTTCTTAGTGAGACACCAGTATGTTAAATTTATTGATAGACAAATAAAAATCGATATAAATACAATCTTTCCATGTGAGTGTTGAAAGACAGAAATGAAGGATGGAAGGATTCCAGCGAAACAATTAATAGGGTTTCACCTTTCAAGAGAATTTTAATATGTAGAATGTTAGAATATGAGATGGTCTAGATGATTCTCACTGCGGAGAGAAAAAGATATGTATTAAGTCCAAAGGAACTACACAACAAGAATGCGAGAGAGAGAATTAGTTTGCGAGATTCATAGCGACCATGTGTGCGCAATACAGTATTGCTTAATCTATGAGCGTGAACATTTCTGTCCATTGTGTATTCTTACGTCACCTCACCCTCTAAATGTTCTGATGTAGGAGGTGAAGGATAGGTCAGAAAGACCCCATTAGACACTAGAAATTATATATAGAAAAAGTTTCCCTACCTAAGAATATAAATCAGTAGATATGTTAGCCACTTATATTATGAAAAAATAATCTACCATGGCCAGCTAGTATATATAGGTCTCAGGACAAATAATATAAAATGTATATAGGTTGAGAGTTATAAGGAAAAATAATTCCATTCTTTATCCAAACATATATATATATATAATTCTAGATAATATATGATTTTAGCTCAACGCTAGTAGTGAGAGCACTCACTAAGCACGTGAATAACGTTTAGTACCAAAGTCAAAGGTAATAAACCCTACGTCACGACTTCTAGTACGTATACCACTAACTACACCCACATTACTACCGAACTGTCATTCTGAATATTTACACTACCACTGCACGCTAGAAAGATAATAACCAGACGGGACCGCCCACAGAGAAGAGACCCACACAACCCCCCGAAAATAATATTGGAGACCATTCACACCATTTTTAGAGTAGTCATATTCGGCTTATATATATTCACAAGTCCCAGAGTTAAATTAAAAATATAAATTTATATAAATATAGTATATTTATAATAAATAAAATTTAACAACGTATATTAACTCACAAATTACAAAACACTACTAAATAGCAAAAGACACACTTCCCAGCACACAACAAACAACAAACTACAACACACACATAACAAACACACAATAAGAGCGATATCGTATGTATGTGATAATATACTATATATATATTATAGTTGTTCTATCCTAATATAATACATTATATATAAGTGATATATATATATAATATATATATAACTAAAAACTATGTATAAAAAAAATTTTATTAAATAAGTATCCTAAGAATGGTGATAGTGAGAGGTAGTATGAGACAAAGTCTACTTAACACGCTGCGCACACAGTATATCAAGGAGCTGGAACCTCTATAAAAAAAAAAAAATTATCCCATAATTAACAGCATCATATGTAAAAGATATTTCGATATTTCTTAGAGATATAATGAAGAAATATCGATAACCTAAATCAGTCTAAAATATTTTTAATTATTAATTTTTATTTTTTTATCACTTTTCATATTGACATTAATATTTGTTTAAAATAAGTAATATATTTAAAAAATGAATCAAAGTATTACACGAGACCACCACTGTATGAAAGAAGACTCACGACGCCACGAAAGCGGTTGCCAGACACAGGGGCGCACGTTTTCATACCCGTAGGGAGGGATCTGATAAAACAGACAGCATCCATATATTATCCAAAGAGCAGAGTGATCTGATGCACCCCCAGTGGGGAAACAAATAATATGCCTTAATAATTTTACCGATTAAGTATCACCCGTACCACAAGCTCAGAGACGCCGCAGACTAAACTAACACATAAGTCAAGAATAACAACCACATTGGGGTATTCTTTAATTACAATACATCACAAAAAAAAATGCCACAGAGAGATATACCAAAAATGGATTCCTTTTTCGCTCGTATGAATCACTATATTGATAATATGTAAATTATGTGATATAAGAGCTTTATTGTATTATTATTTTTTTTTTCATTTCGACCCAAAAACATCTAAAAACCTGTAAAAAAGTATTAAATTATGTATTAACATTTATTATTTTAAAGAAAAAAAAAGAATAAAACCTAAGCGTACGAAAATTTTTTTTTGATCGAGCTCCCGTTCCGTGAGAAGGAGGAACAAGGCAACCACACGACTTAACATCTACGAGAAAGACCAAAAAACTAACACAAAGTTACTGAAAGTTAAACTTTTACCAATATATATAAAAATATATATATATATATTATATAATAATATATATAATATTATTATAATAATATATATATATATATATATAAATATATATATATATTATATATATTAATATATAATATAATTATTATATATATATATAATATATATAAAACGATTTTTGTCTAAGCCCCCCAAAAAAAATCCGATACGCAAATACTATAATAATATTATATAATATATATAATATTATATAATATAATTAATATATAGTAATATTAATATTATATTATATAATAATAATATATATAATATATAATATATATATAAATATATAATATAATTATATATTTAAATACATGTTGAAGCGTCGTTCTAGAAGGGGTACAGGTGGTACAGCTTCCCCCCTATAAATCAAACTAGAAGTGTTTTACTCTTAATAGAGTTTTCTAACCTGCGAAATTTTTTGATCCAACGTCCCGTTCGGGTGGCCTGTAATACCTTTACATATAATATATATATAAATATATATATATATATATATATAAAATATATATATAAATATATATAGTATATATATAATATATATAAATTATATTATTATAATATATATATATATATTTATTATTTATATATCTCATTTGCCTTCACTTTTTCCCGCTTGAGCGAGGGAAGTGGTACGTACAGCCTCTCTCATAATCACCACTTCCCCTCATCTAAATCGCCCTTCAACCCACCTCTTAAACCACCCCTACTCTATCTCTACGCCAAACACTAACCTACCCTATTAACTCACCTCATCACCTTTCCCACCTCAATCTAAAGCATCTCTCATTTTATTTCCACCATCCACCTCCTTCTTTCCCCCTCCTCTCCTTCCATCCCCTCCGCCTTCCAAAACTCTCCTAACACTCTCTGTTTTTCCATTCTTAATAGAGCCGCAGACCACTTAAAACACTCTTTCCCTTCATCCGCTCTTCCCATTTTATATATATATATATATATATATATATATAATAAGATATATATTATAATTAATATATAATAGTAATATATATATATAATATATTACTATATATATATATTATATATATATAATATAATAATATTAATAGTGAAATAATATATATTATATATATATATATATATATATATAACGAGTATATGCGATAGCTAGTTACAATCGTCATTTCTCATCATTTCTCACTTGCCGATTACGATCTTCTCATCATCATTTAATTTAAATAACTCTTTTTAAATTTGTAGATAAAAGAACTGTTTTTTATTCCTATCTATGTTTTTTTTTAATATTTGAATATGTTATATAAAAATTATATATCAAAAATTTTTTAATGTTACAGTCCATAAATCTCAAATTCGTATTAAGGTTCAGTAGTGGTGAAATTAAATTATATCTCAAACTCCCATGACTGCACCGTATAATTCAAAAACACCCTTCACCTTAAACAGTGTAAATGATTAAAATAGTTACAATTTCATCAGATCATGGATATTAGGTGATTCCTTTATTTTTATACGTATATTTACTTAAATATTAATAATAAATTTTGTGAAGTATTTACTTAAAAGTAGTGATTTTGTAACACATATGAGATCTTACTTGTCCATATAGGTTAGCACTTCATTTTAAAAAAAACTATTTTAATTATTAATAAAACATATATACTCTAAATTAATTAGTTAAATAATATAATTAAACATATATAATGTATTGTTAACTTTTAATAATTTTTCTTTTAAACATCTTGAATTAAAAAGCTTAGTAGAAATTATTACCTTAATTACCATATGTTAGCAGAGATCTATACATATATATATAATATTAATATATATAATATTTATATATACGTTATATATATATATAATATATATATAATAATATATATATAAATTAATATATATATAATATATATTATAAAATATGAATTAATAATATATATATATTAGTATATATAATATATTATAATATATATAATATATAAATATATTAATATATATTATATATATAATAATATAATTTATATATTGTTTAAGTACAGTAAATGTGAAATAGTAAAACCTCAGATAAAATTGTGAAAATTAAGTAAGTACTCATTGAGAACGATGAGACAACACTAATTTCAAACTAAGACACACAAAGAGAGCAATCCCTTCAAACTTCGCATATTTTCGCATAATCAAAGAAACCCACACCAGGGCCTAGCACCTCACAATTCATAAATATAATGGTCACCAGATATCTTAGAGTATTAAGAGGTTTCTAAATAGAACTACAGTCACTGAAAAATGATCAATTGTTAAAGATAGATAACATAATGACCAATCATCTAATGTATTTCGAACTGTGATAAAATGAAATACAGTTATAGAGAAATGTGTTGGTTTATTGAAAGTTTGATAGAAGGAAATAGAATAGAAGTTTGAATTGAAATTGATAGGAATTGAACAAAGTTATGAAAATGTTGTAAAGAACTGAAATTTGAATCTAAAGTGGACACTCCCTTTCAAACTATATTTGCAAGAAAAGAAATTTTAAATTTTGACAATAAATAAAAAAGTTCGATTTCAGGGGTCCTATGCTCTTTAACAATAAGACCTTTCACTAAAATATAAAGATGATTACATGTCAGTTTAAGTGACATACAAACACAGAGTGTCATAAAACTGCTGTTGAAGCTGCAAGATTGTTCCTTACAGAGACTGCTCAAAGTAGACACCAAATTAAACCTAAGCATCTAAGAAAAATACATAAAGAAAGTAAAAATAAATATTATCCTCAAAAATTAATCCATGTGTGACATTTACGTTATTACCGTCAGATTATATCCTCTTTAGGAGTAAGCATACATGATGAGAGTGTGCAAGATTTGTGCAGCTTACCAAAAGATAGTAAATCAGTCTAAAAGTTGAAAAGGGGAAGATAAAAATGTCACAACATACAAAAGAGTTCAAATCCAAGAATGAGTATACATTCTACTAATATGTTGGTACTAACTATATTAAAGTGAAAAGCATCAGTTAATAAGGTATATAAGAATAAACGTCATCAGTATAAAAAGCATTCACTAGCTAGATGTAATACACTCTGATTAAATTCTGAAAAAGGAACAATTTAGCTCATTTATAAGTGTGCGCTAATATTATCACGACTAAAAGATGATTCCGATGTAAGTCAAATAAGAAAATTAAATATTTAGGCTGTTTGAAATCAAAACTGTAAATAGACGACTTTGACGCAAAAACCATGTCAGTAAGAAGCCTAATGACGATTTGTCATCGACCTAATGAACTTAGAAGATCCTCGATGAAAATGTGAGTGGGCTATGGGTTTTCAAGGAGTCATGTAATCTACGATGTCTTGGCAAATAAGAACGATAGTAATAAATCATAGAGGCAAGTATCGAAAAGAACATAAACACATGTGACCCTAAAAAAGCATTCTCTTTCATGCTCTTCACACAAACAAAATCTAGTAGTAGATGATTTGAACACAATACCAGAAATCCGCAATACTGCGGGAGCTATAAAGGACATTATTATCGAGAAGGAAACGGTTCTGAGGAAGAAAATTAAGCCAAACATCCTAGAAGCCTTGCCAGTTTAGAGTGAATAACAACACAAGCTGCATCAGTCACTGTTTTAAGGAGCACTTTGTATGAATGAGTCCAAGCAGTATGAAATCCGTTTCTCTATTAAAGGAAATAAAGCCACAAGAAAAAAAGGCTTTTCAGTTGCATTCAGCGATGTACACACCACCGTTTATGATATTGGATTTTCAAAGCACTACGGTCTGCGAAATATTAGAACCACTGAAAAATCTACTCCACAATCATAATATGGTATAACGAAACCCCATGCAGCACAGTCGAACAATTGAAATGGCAAGGAGCCTAATACAGAGAAGTATAAAACAATGAAATCCATCACGATGAGTAAAGTGTGTCATATATGAATATCTCATATTCAAAATCGATCACCAACAAATTCTTACCACAGAATCATATCTGTTTGAGATATTTCGAATCAGGCACTCACAAAGGCGAGGAACCATCCTCGAGGTTCAACTACAATTAATCTCCTCACCCACTAGTTCTGAGAGGGATTTCCTAATAACTCTCGTATTCCATAAGAATATATAAATAAAAATAATCTTGTCTTTAAATTTGGTAATTATACTGTTTTTCAATCTTGAATAGTGTACACACTGAACTATTGCAATTTGAAACATAAGCTCACATCCTTTCCATCATGCTACTCATAACAACTATGAGTGAGAGAGTGAATAAGACGAACATTCATTTTTTATAGTTTTTACCACTTAGAAGCAATAGAAGAAGAGCTAGAAAAATCTCTGGCTTTATCAAAAATGGAGAAAGGACAAAAAGTAATCTTGTATTATAGTGAGAAGAACTATAGAAGATCTTAAAGCATCTCCAATTCTATTAAATGGAGTATGCTGAATCTTCTGAACTCTTCGAATGCTAGCGAGAGATAAGGCTTTGATATCAGCTCTCAGTCGAACCCAACCGCGAGTGTACACCAGTACAGGTAGATATTACTTCTTACTAATAAACTCTGCTAAGGAATCACAGGACTTAGCCTCTGCGAAAAGCTGATATATATCAGCCAACGAGTCAATCTACTTTATTTATTCCACACAGCACAGACCACTATGCTGTGCAGTGATTGAAATATTTTCAGAATGATTTATTTAATTGCAAGTTCCAATTAGTTGATAAATTTGCGTTGAAATCCCTCAAAGCACATATCTAACTTTTTTGCCAATTAAATCAGCAAATTTGTGTGCAAGACCTCGTTCACTATGTGAATCACAGCCGAGTGCAATGGCAATTGCTATTTGTGAGAGTCTATCTGTTTAATAATGTAATCACACAATAACTATATTTTTTATAAAAAATAGCACATAACACTTTTATACATCAATAAGAATAAAATGCTCTGTCTTCTTAGTTCTTCAGGACTTCGTGTCATTTCTGATAGATATAGATATTAGAAAACTTGTGATTTTTAATATATATTTTGATATATTATCATCAATCAATATAATGGAGTATATGATATCATTACTCACAAATAATTAGGGAACTCACTTATATAATTTAGAAATAAAATCAATAAAATTGTTGTCCTAATTATACTAAATATAATATAAAATTATAATAGTATATATATTAAATTATTATTATATACATTATATTATATGATGAGCTATACTTATGTAGTAACTAGAAGAGAAAAAGTTTATTAATTATTACAATATCTTTATAGTTCCTAATAAATAAATATAATAAATACACTAAAAGAATTCATCAATAAATCTTAACCTGCACCTCTCCCAGATTTAAGCGTGGCGACCCGCAAGTATTATAGTTATTGATTTCTTCTAGATATATCACTGATGACTCGTTTTGCGTGTATACTGAGAAATAATAAAAACTAAAAACAAAATTCAAAAAATTCTAAATTCTAAATTGATACTGTAAATACAACATATTAATGTGTTGTCAAAATATCATATATATATACATATCTGAAGAAGCGAGAGATTCCACACAGCTTATATTATTTAGATTATGCGATGCGATATAATGAGAGACGTATAGTAATACAATTACTCAACTAAATATAGATAAAACAAAAAATTGTAACACACAACGATAATAATGTGAATATAGAATTTATGAGTAATATTAGAAATTATAAACATAGTTATTCTAAATCTGACATTCTTGATAATCAGAGAAGGATATTGAAGTATCTAAAATTAGTTTTCTATTATTTAAAAATTAAGGAATGAATTTTATATATAAAAATAAGATAAAATTTGAAACATTAAGAAATATATGTAAATTCACTTTAAAAGAAAAATTATTAATATAAAGTATTAATAATATAATGATTGTTTATTATTAAAATTCAAAATCTATTTATGAAAAAAAATCATCTTTTTCTATATCTATATCTATCTAAAAAATCACGTAGATAGTTCAGATATATATTCACATGCGAGCTAAGGCTGTGAATAACATCAAGATTGAAGGCACATCACACGCGAGTGTAAGTTATTCACAAAAATAGTTCACTATAACTGAATCAAATTCTTACTTGTATAAGAAAGTATACAATTCAGTTCTGAGAATATATCAATATATGCGGGTTTAGGATCGATAGTAGAGAAACTAGAGGTTGAAATTGAAGTCACGTGACTTTTCGCTATGTATACATACAATACATCTTCTCTATATTATGAAAATAAAAAGAATCAAAAACTATATATAACACTAGGAATCAATTTTATATTACTACAACTAACTATATTTACCGCGTTCCCCTTCGTGTCAACACGTATCTCAGCGTTAGGAGAGGAAGCAAATATGAGAGCACGTAGTTCTCGTACGCGCCCATGTATCTGATGGATCCACAAGTGGGAATGTGAAGGCTAGCAGGAGATGTGATCGAGGACGGCTTATAGTAATGTTATGCACGAGTTCAGTGTAAGAGCGACACGGTAGAGAGACAACGGAAGTAAGCGAAGTCACAAAACTCCGGTATAACTGAAATTAGAGACGTAATGTAAAGTATTGAAGGAAAGACCAAAGTAGAATTTCAGAGACGAAACTTCTTATCAAAGTAGAGTCACAGATGTCAATCCTAGAAGAGCGTGTATATATATGTATATATGAGAAGTGCATGATTCGACGATGGTGAGATACTCAATGGTCTAATTGACACTACGGAGTCTAAATGAGTCACGAAGAAGAGACTCTTGCGAGATTCCGTGCAATAGAAACAATGTCTCACTATGCCCCTTGAGACGTATATATATATATAATTAATCGAGTGTATACGCATAGAGACAGTACCCTGAAAGTCCTGCTCATATTCCTGGTGCCTGAAAGGCCGCGATGGAGTCGTGAGCGGACTTAAGACAAAAACCAGTATAACAGGTAGTCGATTTCGACGGAATGTAAATTGCTGTGCGCAAGCAACAGTCTAATTGCCAGGAATAGAGGGCTTATACCAAATCGGACTATCTACGACACGCGATAGAGTGCACATAGTTTATAGAATTGATACGTTGTTATAGTGTCATATAGCGAGCCATCGAGAGGAAAAGAAGATGAACTCTGAGAGAGTGCTCGGATGAAAAGAGTACCGTAAAACAGAAGCGTCACTATGAAATTGGAGAAGGTCTTTCCTTGAATGAAGCGCATTCCGCAACACCACAAAGAAGGACAAGGTTTGGAGCTTTATTCCGGAGCCATAAAGACAACACATAAAAATGAAGCCATAAACTATTAAATTTTAAGAAAGCCTCGGTGAAAACCTTTCAATTTCTATTTCTATAAATCTATCAAGAGAGCGGAATTAGTTTCTGATCCCACAATATATGCATAAAGTCCTATCAACACGTAGGACGTCAACCACTTAGAGCGTGTCCCCACCTCAATAGTCGAGAGATCTCGTTAGTAGTGTTGCTGAAGTACTCCTTAATCTGACACAAACAAAAGTGAACAGTGAGCAAAAATCAGCCTATCAATGTCAAATTCTGCGCGTAATATCTTGAATGAGTTGTATATTGCTCTCGACACGATGATTAATTCGTCGATACACACTGAGAACACGAATTTACACTCTATGAGTAGGACATCACCTTAATGTCATATGTGACCTGGGCTCACAACATATAATTTGTCCTCGTAACACCACACACACAAAATCAACAAGGAGCGATAGAGCTTATGACTAAATTTGCATGTTGGAAACTATGTTATACTTAAGAGTCACATATTTTAGTCCAGAACCTTTACGCCTGGAGAAGAGACGGCCATACATAAATAAGATAATTAACTCGTACTTTCGCACCTTTGTTGTATCCTCTTATGTCCGAAGACTAGCTATATCGTCAGTTATTGTGTGAAATACAAAACGACGTCTATATATATATGTTACCGACAGGCAATTAGTATGTGAGGAGACAGTCTATAATGAACTAGTGAATGATGAGAGCCTATCAAATATAACTATCCACACAAGCGTCACATATTCCATATAGTATGAGTTTGTGCAGGGAAGTCATATTATATCTCATGTCTTTATATCGAGAGAAGTGTCCACCTCTGAATAATCGATGAAAAATATATAACTGAATTGCACAAATACAAGCATGAAAGCATCATAAAGCTCTACATATGTCTTCTAGCAGCGCCTTTACCACGTCTGCGACTAATGTACACACACACTCGTGTGAAGCTTAAGCAATTTATAACTCGAAGTGATAAAAATCATGAGCTGGAGCCTCACGGTGAGAATCTTCTGTTTAACTAGTAAATCGTGTAAAATTCGTGTAACGCGGAATGGGGGCAGTGGTCCGTAAGAAGTGATTTGATTAACTCATAGAACCGATCACTAGAAACAACACACAGAATTTGTATATGTGTTTAAGATCGGCAAGATAGATAGTCGTAGGCACTATAAATTATTTCTCCTCTATATCACTATTTCACAACCTCAAGCAAGCTGTAGTGCTTCTAGAAAAATTCTTACGCTCCAGCGGACGTCACAACAAAGTACACTGTGACAAAAAACAATGCACCGAGCCTGCTTATCGAAGCATCGTGTGAAAGAGCAAATTCAGAGTCACGAGTGTTGAGAGAGGGAAAACAACGAGGAACAGAAAAGCCGAGAGCCTCCTTTCAAGAAGTATAGAGAAAGCAGGACGGTCGCTTAAAAAGAGATTCAACTAGATCGATGAAAGTGGA
>JABUQX010020456.1:0-25331 GCA_015478945.1 Trachelipus rathkii | reverse complement strand
ACCTCTGACGTGATGATGCTTATTGAAATTTCATATTGGAAAAGATACATAAACTTTTAGTTTGCAAAATAGAAAAAGCTGAAGCTAAGCCGTAATATTAGATCACATGCTCTGTAAAACCATCGTGAGCCCCGGAGAACTCGACTTCACATATATTTATTAAAAGTTGTCTCTTCTATAGAAAGATGCTTCCAGTATGCCATAGATTCCATCATAATACCGGTGATAATAATAAGATTAATAAAGATGAAATAAACTAGAATTCTTCGCAAAAGGGGTATAAAATTAGTACAACGACCAAGAGTTCCCACAGAGAGACTCTAATATTTAGATATACTCAACTTCTGATCCAATCACCATCTCCACAATGACTTTTAGGGTAGATAGGATCTAAGGAATATAACCCCGGAGTAGAATAGAGATCTAAAGGGAAAATAAATCTTACATATCCCCGTTGACCAGTGTCGCGAAGATTACTAGATCATAAACTACCACACACAGCTAAAGAGATCAGTTTTATAAAGACCTATCTCCAACTGAAATTACAGGTCGCAAATAAGAACGTTCATAGACTGTTGAAGTGCTACATCCTAAGTACCAACTATCAAATCACAAAGTGAAGGTTCGATCAAGCCGGTCGATACAATTAAAGGTTCGAAAGAGCCATTAAGCTTGGTAAACATGTGTTTGTAGAAAAGCCTTTTGCACATACAATGGACGAAGCGCGTCAATTGGTAAAACTGGCCGGAGTCTATACAATCCTCCAAGATGATCGTGACATTTTCGTCCGTGAGACACTATAGATGTTTTAACAATGAAGAAGTCGAAACGAGTACAGTTTACAGCCTATAATGGCTGTGTTGCCAAAGGAATTCCTTCGAATGAGCCTTCGTCTTGGAACGCTTTAGCGCGACGCGCATGATAATAAGGATAGATATGCGTAAATAGCTATAGGATGCTTTTTAGTATCTTCCGCACGGATATGACCGAACGCCTGAATATTGCTAGATGTGGAATTGAGCAAACAACGATTCATGGGAAAGAGATCGGAGCTATACACTTTTGAAAGGGACAACGTCAATCCCAATCAATCATAATTCATCGAACCATTCAGATGAAAAGAGGACACCAAGAAATCTGACTATTCAAACAACAGAGAGAGCGAAGAAATAACCGATCGGTGATACGATAAATGTATCCTAACGGGATAGAAACAGTTCAGATAGAAGATCGTATCGCCATCCAAACCGACCTCGTCCATCATGTCGTTCGTCATGACGTCGTCCATAATGCGGTATCCCAAATGAAACATGCGTGGTACTCCCCAGTGATACGAGCGCGGATCTATAAGTATACCCCTTCTTACCACTAAAAGCCGGGATGAACATAAAGTCCATCGTCTGTGATTCCTGTAGAAGAATAGAACATTAAGAAGGGATTGCTTACAAAATTCTTAGGAATTTGTAGCTACTGTAAAGAGAAGGGACGTTCGAGATGAAGGTAGGTCGCCGATTCAACAGTCATGCCCCATTCTCCCAGAGTTTTCAACCGTTCTGTGGCGTCCGCACTCTGGTATGAGTGCACCATTAGGACCTCACTAGAAAGTCGAAGTAATCGGCTCTCCAGCAAATAATAATGCCGTGGAACATTTCGTGTCCAAAGTTTCTCTAGACGAACCCCAAGAAGAGAACAGTCCGGTCCCAATGAAGGGAAAGCAAAAGGACTCCGGCGTTCTGGATGTGTGTGTGTTATCAAGTCATTTAAAGCATTGAGAAGGGACCGATGAAGCGTTGTTCAGCGCCTTAAACCATTGTCTCGGATGAGTCCACCTTGGGAGAGACATCGAGGACGGGACTTCCAGGATCACCATATGGATGAAATTAAAACTCCCTTTAGTTACCGATCATACGAAAAGAGAAGGTAGGAAAACTCCTGAAACTCCTGGTGTCGTAACTACCGAAAAAAGGTTGTTTGCGGTTTCCCTTGTCTGATTGATGGAACTAGACAGAAGTCATAACATATAGCTATGTCAGCGGATATGATCCTAGTAGTGTCGTGAACCTAATGTTACCCTCCAGAATCACTGCTTGTAGACAGCGGGGCGTATTAACTAATAAGTTGGAGTAAGTCTCATACGTGGGTGATCTAAGCACACCTTAAATATTGGCGTGGTCGAAAGTGCTTTTCGCAAAGAAGGAAGTATACTCAATCCATTAGTTGAGTTGCAGCTGAATTCCCATGGTTTAGTCCATCATAGAATTTTTCATCGTTCCCAAAAATTATTTATTGTGGATCATCCATTAGATACGGATCCAGCCTTAGAGAAAATCACTGTTGCCTGTTATATTACCTAAGGCTAATTTATATAGGAAATACAGTGATTGTGGTGCTGATGAACTCAAACAAAGTCCTGATACAGCACTTCAACGCCAAGAATCCATGAGACAGATAAGCGTTATGCTTCATATCGACGACAGATCTCTAGGAATACAACGTTTGACGTACTTTAAAATACTATTAAAGGTTTTCAGAAAATCCAATGTCACTGGCAAGTAACTCTAATATGAAACATAAGAACAATTCTGGAAATGAAAAGTTATATAAACAACAGAGGCCACGCCTGTACAGATTCACTGAACTCCCATGACATTGTTTGAAATGCACCTTCTGTCATAAATAGGAAGATAATATACTGGCAGTCTCTAAAACCATTTGGCATGCGAGAGTGAACCAAGTATGTGGACATTGTTCAATGTGTCCGTTGTCAACCAAAAGAATTTTTTCGCCAAACGTCACCTCCCAATGTTAAAATCCCTTTGCAGTTCCGTCGATTCTTTTCTTGATCGCTGACATTTTCCCAAAATATAAAGGACATAATCTGTTAGTGTTTCATAGACCACTATCAAAGGTGTCCGTCAGTTCCTATCCGATAAAACTATGCCACGACAGTTTTCGGAAATTAGAGCATCATATACTATGTTCTTCCAAAAAGTTAAATGTACCTTAGGAAAGAACGGAGTTACGTCTCAGTATTCAGAGGATTACACGACATTAGTATAAGTCACATGATCCCTCTCATCCGCAAGTAACTGGATTGGAGAGGTTTTAACAACGAAGCTAGATACAAATCCCTCAGTGTGTTATGACAACCCACCAACTGGGACGAGAATTACCGTCCTCAGTGTTAATTATAAACAACACATTGTCATAAGCGATTAACCATGTCCCCATAGGACTTTTGATCAAAAAGCCATTCTTGCTCCACACCTTCCTCAGTCTGGAAAGAATTGTAGCGTACATTTAAGCTTCCCAGGACAGAAGTGGCCCGAAAGTCGTTCCGTACTGGTCCAAGGCTGCCTGGAAGTTCCATAGCAATAGGAAGGCCCTTGTCTTAAGATTAGGATGTCATCCAAATAAGGTAACTAGTGTTGATACGCATATTTGGCTGACCATTAGGTAAACTCAAAAGTCCATTTTCCATTAACGAGGATGGATAGATGTGAGACTAATATAAATTGTTATCGTAATATGGAATCTCGTAAGCTTAATTTTGATTGATGAAGAAGATGAGGCTGTTTACAAGTGAAGATGATGCGAAACATCTGAGGAGAGTCCATGAGCCAGCGAATCCATCTGGTTTTCCGGTTGTCTGACACTCCTGGTGATGAACTGGATTGCATAGGGAGAAGAGGATGCAATTTCGAAGGCTTTATGCTAGTTTAACCCGAATTCCTTGATGAAAAATCGTTACCGATTTCCCCAAAAAATCAAGGAGTACCACAAAGTAACGTATGGGATATCATCAAGTAGGAGGAAAGCTGCTCTCTGATTAAGCGATGTTTAAACCAGTTAAGGTACCCATAGGGTTAGATTTGTCCCCTCTCGCGAGTCTGATCGTTCATAAGTACCGATCTTTCAGACAAGTGGACAAGCATTAATGGATACTCAAAGAAAATCACTCCGATCACTTGGACCAGATTTGTACCACACGATTATCGTTAAAGTCAGTATCCTCGGTCATTTGTCCTCCTTCATTCAGTCAACGAGTGGATTGTGAGGAAACGTAGAGAGTAGAACTCAATTCCCGATTCTGAGCGGTATGGTGACCAGGAATCCGTTCTTACTGAACTGTGTATTTGTCGGGATAGGCCAACTCCCGATGACAGTAAAACTAGAAGCTATAGGGATATTCGGAAACTTTACAAAGGGAAGTCATTGGAGTTGAAATTTCTTCCAAGCCCAGAGCAAACCTGAGTTACGGTTTTCTCATCATCAATCCCACCTAAGTCTTTGACATTTCGTGACAATTGTTCATCCCGTCTTCACTTTTCGGAGCCACCAAATAATAGGAGTATCGGAAATCCCAAGGATAATCTGGACATGCAATTATATCTCTTGTATAGAAAAATTACACCATATCTTGCTCAGACCTTTAATAGATATGGGTCAGTGTGAGATCCTTAACATGTCACAACTGCACTTAGAGATAGTGCGCCTGGAAGAAGAGGGTCTAACTATAAATTAGAATTCTGCAGTAAGTTCATATAATCCTTGGAAAATTCCCTATAGGGAAGAAATCCTCTCCAAGGAAATCCCTTGATAAGAATTTTTTTATTCTGATTCTTAATAATTGCTTTAAATTCCTCTTAAAGGAAAAGTCTCCTTGATGAAGAAATCTTTTTTTTAAGATGAACTAACTAGAAAGATAAGCTTAGAAAGGCATGCATGAGAATTGTAGTTAAATAACATTAAGTCTAAATAGTTTTGATTCTTGCAAATAAAGATGATCTTTTATAGCACTCTGATGGTTGGCAGTAAGATGTAATACTGATTGCAGAGCATGGTAGTTACAAATGTTCAAGTTTGTATTGTGATGTTAAAGTAAATCAACACTTCGTATACTATTCTTTTATTTTTGGTCCATTATATCCCACACCTTTTAACAACACATGCGAGAATTGCTATTAGCTTCTTAAATTTATAGTGTTATGCTACTGAACAGTTGATAAAAGGAATTGCAGTGTGTTAATGCAATTGCATGAAACAATAAAGGATGCCTAGTGTTAATAGCTTGCGACAATATGGGTAAGACGAATAATGTAATTACCGTACGTAACGATTGAAAACGGACTGGAAAAAGGATAATATTAATCTATCAGAAATGATAGAGTAATTATGAAGGAAAGCTTATTTACTCGGTGACTTTGTGAGTTTAAGTGATCAATCATCTATTAACGCTTGTGTTCTTGTGCTGTCTTATTATATTCTAATATTCAGAGTGGGTAAACATCAAACGTATAAAACTGAAACTTGTATAATATGATTTATTTGTCCATAAAAACATTATTTTTGTGTGTAATTAATTCTTGGTAACTATGCATATTATATGGTGTATAATAAGAAAAACTAACCTCTGGTAAGAACGTTGGCTTTACAAGGTTATATGATATGTCGTAGATATTATTAACTCATTATTATGCATCATTCACCTGCAGCTTGCAAACCACCTAGCTTTTTTATTTTATTTTTTGAGCATACTCCTTAGCTAGGGCCATCCAGTGGAGTTGCAAGCGTAAGTACTATTAAATTAATTAGTATTTTTAAGATAAAATAAGCTCAGGTAAAAATGACTCATACCTCAAAAGTTTTAAATTGTGAAAAAGTTCTGTTGAAGAATAATTGTTTGAATAACAGGAAAAATAAGAAGGTTTGTTTAAAAGATACAAATTATTAAACATTTTGTAGCACATAATCATTGAGCTGGTAGGTTTGTTTCAAATAAGTTTCAGCATTGTAGTTTTAAAGTTTACTCGTAAATCGTGTTAATTAAAATTTAAGCCCAAGCAAAAACAAAAATTCCGAAAAAACCCAGCAGGAAAAAATAACGAAATAATATTAGACTTTTTTTCCTTATCATTCTAAGTCTTAATGGCTAATTATTTTATACTTATGTCTTAAAGAAATTAAGAATATAAAGTTAAATGGATATTTTAGGGACATGCAAGTGCTTCCCCTGCATGCTGCTGCATCGATCTAGAAAAACCCATACAGATTTTCTTATAATAGGGGTAAGCTCATTACTTTTAATAGTGGTTGCACATGGAACATTTATAATTATAATTCCTTTAAGTCTTAAGTGGCTAATTAGTATTTATACTTATGTCTCCATGAGTTGATGTGAGGTAAAGTTTCATTAATCAAATAAAAAAAAATATAAATAATTTGATCAACTGTAATGGCTCTAGTTAAGCTTCATTCATTATTTTTGTTGTTTCTGGTGAGTTTGCGATGATGCCTCAAAGCCGCTGAATTTTATGCGAGGAGCCAACTTTTTATATGACGGTCGCATTTTTGCCTCGCTCATTTATATATGGCCATTTGCTGAATACTTTATATTGCTTGATTTCATTGCTAACGCACCTTTGACTTTGCCCTGCTTATTTATGGATTATGTCCCTGCTTTAAACATTTGCTTGAAGTAATGATCCCATTTGATCCCATGATCCCCATCCATGAAAACCATAATACAAAACCAGTCTTAAATGAGTTATGGTTTTATATACCAATTTTAAAGCTAATGTTTAAACGATTTTTATATGTATGAAAAATACTTGTTATAAGAGAATAATATAAGCACATATTACTAGCCGAGTCATAAAGTTTAACAATAAATTAGGTATAAGTAATACGCCGCAATAATCACCTTGGTAAATACTATTTCACAATTTTGTTTAAATAACTGAGCCGATCCGATTCGTATTCGATACCTCGCATACTGACTTAATTATTGAAGGAAGATTCTCCCCTCATTAAAGGTTCTGTGTCAAAAGTTGCATAGTTATGTTTTACATTTCCGGCTCGGTGGAATTACTCCAAGACTGAATAGTGGAAGTTGATATTAATTTCATATTCGTTACTAAATATATTTACATATATAAATACCAATTTACCATATATTGAGTCATTTGTTGATGAAAATATACTTTTAATGTATTTATGGTGTTCTGAGAGAATATCAAAGAACAAAAATTTGAATTTATATTTAAGAACAGTTATTTAAAGTAACCCCTCCATTCTTTATTATAAACTTAACTATCCGACGGAAAACCTTATCAAAATCTCTGACACCATTACAATTGTGCCAATGAACGATTAGACTGCGGTGTCCCCGAAGACATTGATGGAACTCCCGACTGGAAAATTCATATGCCTCCTAGAGAGCTAGAAAAGGAGTGTACCTGTTAAAAGAGAGATTCCTAAAAAGTTAAGTTAGGTTTTTCAATAAACTGATAATTTCTCTCCTTTTTTCTTATTGTTTTTTTAATGGGTAATATAGAGTTCTAAAATTATCATTGGACCATGCGGAGATAGAATAAATAATGGGCAATTCATTGTTGTCAACTTATAGTGTCGTATCTATATTCTTGACAGCCATTATCCTGTCTCCGTAATATATATATTATATAGATACATATATATTACTAATATAATTATACGTGGCGCACGCAGGATTTTTCAGGGGGGGGGGCCAGTAAAAATGTTTATTAATATATAATAATATATAAATAATATATATATATATATAGTTATAATATATATATATTATAATATAATACAATATATATATAATATATATGATTATATATTATATAATATTATATATATATACAATAATATAATATATATAAGGAAGAATTATATATATATAAATTTATATATATAATAAAATATATATATTGAATATATTAATATTATATATAATAATAATTAATTTAGCCTGATTGTTAGAAATATGATTTAGATAATGTTAGTGTACAAATTTGGGGGATGGCCCCTGCCCCCTGGAACGCCACTGTATATATTTATATCTATATAAAATATAAATATATATATATATATATATATATATATAGTATATATATAACATATATATAATATATTTACAGTCTATATATTATAATAATATATATACGATGTATATATATAGTGTAGCATATAGATTATGATGACGACATGACAGATATATTGCGATATATATTATATAACTATTATATATTATATAAAGATATATTATATATATATAGTATAATATACTATATATTAATATAATTATGCCAATAAATATTTATTTTATATGCATTTAATTCAAAGTAGAAAACATCCTCATTTCCAAAAGAGATACGGATGTGCCGTAAGTGAGGATACGAAATGTATTGTACAATTAAGTGCGGATCTTCCGAAAATGACGGATGCGATGCGGATTCAGGGCCATCACTAGGATATATATATTTATCATATATATATAATTATATAAGTAATATAATATAATATATTAATATATTATATAATATATATATTATATATACACCCTAGATAAAAATTCTCTCGCTCAGAAACACCATTGAAACAGAAAAAGTAGTAAAAATAATAGAAGCAAGTCCAAAGAAAACGCTGTACCCCCCTTTATCCCTTAGTGAGCATTAAAGCAGATACCCCTGAGTTCACGAACGCCGACGGACTCAAAAGCATCCATGTTACACTGGTTCATTACTTGCCATAGTGACCACAACCATATCCTCAAAAACCGCATTAACTACTATTATGCTCCCTCTTCGTCTCTGAAAAGGTCACATTTTACTTCAGATTCCTTTATTACTCAATCCATTTCTTCGGATTCTCAACAGTCGATGTTCCCAGCACACCCCACTTATAAGCATTCGCTTAACCACCGACTATCATCATTCTTTACGCAGTCGCCCATCAACGTATTTCTTTATTCTCTTCATTTACCTCTTCTCAACACCAATAGTTCTGTCTATTCATCATTTTCAATTCTTTACACTAACACATCACTGAAGATTGTCCATCTGAAAACATTTTTTTAGTCTATACCTTCTACTCGCAGACATAGTCTACTACTTATAATACAGTATATATATTATAATATTAATATATAATATATAATATAATTATAATATTATATATAGTATATATAGATATATATATTAATAGCATAGTAAAATACTCGCATGTAAGACCAAACGGACATCAATTAGCCTTTACATCCCCAAAGATTAATCGGCACCACTCCTTCTGCATTCGCACTTTATATAACTCTACATACCGTCCCTTTCATCCAACATATATCCTAGAAATATAAACCCCAACACTTTCCAGTGCTACCTTAACACTAGCCTCAAACTCAATGGAGTGTGCGTCTCAACACCAATATTCTTATATGGCTACTTTCAACTCCCTCCTTTAGTCCTTTTACAGCTCAACAGAGCCCTCTTCAGATTTCCACTCAAAAAATCAATCCAAAATAGGTAGGGACTTGCTTTTCTCATTTACATCATTTAACATTGGTTCTACCTCTTTATCTGCCTAGCAATCATATGCCAAATTGAAATAGACAGGGACATAACATCCTGCCTCACTCCGCTCTAAAATATTAAAGCAATCACTTTTTGACTTCATTATTTACCACACGCTTCATATCGCATACATACTGTTTGATTCTTCAAAAACCACAAACATATATCAAATACACTCAAGAATCCTACTAATGCTATATATTATCTTGTATTGCATCCATACAATAATACAATTTCTTCTCTTTCTTTGTTCTTCATATGTAAAGATTTGATCCACACTCCTCTACACTACAACGCGAACATGCCTGTTTTTCCAACCAATCAGCTTCAAGTCACTCGACACTTTGAAAGATAAACTGCAGATATATTTTCCCGACAAACCTCAAAAACTAGTTTCCCTATAATTCTGACAGTTACCCTTATCCACTATACTTATATAAGGTAACATTGACTGTTTACCTCCAATCCATCGAATGATATCCTTATTAAACGTTGTTTACACAATTCCAATCCAATCAATTCCGATTCCTCGTTGATCCCCTTATTTCACCTTATTTATCCTATAACTGAAGATTTTACATTTAACTCTCACTTATAAGGACCTGATCCTTCTAAATACTATCCTTCTTGCACTAAAACAAACACATCAAGTTATCATATCATTATGCAGTATGCATATTTACGAAGGTCCTTCCCACTCTCACATCCCCCATTTCGTATCAGGTTTTACGAAAGCACATTTTAGGAGGTAAGTAGCAGGATTCCTTTTATTGCAAGTGAAATATAAGCTTCTATTGCTTGTGAGTCCCATTCTTCCTTCTTGAAATGACAATATTTACTCTTTTTTCTTCCCTTTATCTGAAAATTTAAAGTATTCACTTTGATCCTCCTCAAAATTTCTTTCTTGTAGCAACTGTGTTAATTAATCCTTATTCCTCCTTATAATTCAAAACATTTTCTTGAACACACATGGTTTTAGAACATTCACCTTTTTTTAACTTAAACGTTGCAACTCTTCATTCCAATACCATGTAACAATCTCTCTACTTTAGATATCCATATCTTTACACTACTAACAACTGTTTCCTTCCTACTTCCCAGATTTGTTCAGTTTCAACTTTCCAATACACTGATTTACTTAGCAAGCTCTTAATTTACTTATTACCATTGTTCAACTTAACAATTCATTTATTCTATCCACTTCTTCTTATATTTCTTCCTTATCCAAGCCCATAATTATTTACATAAACACATAATGATCCGATAATCCCTCTCCAATACCTAAAGATTTAACATCAATAAAGTTAACATCCTTCTTTACCAACAAAAATTCAATCATATTTTTCCACTCACATACATGCTTTACTAAGAACTGAGTATACTTATTGAATACTTTTGTTTCATAGAAAGTATTACTAAAAAACAAAAACCCTTCTCTCCTCCGAAACATCACTTATTCTCATTTTCTCCTGACACCCAAAGCCACTGTAATATCATCGCTTGTTTTTGATCTATTCAACTTGATTCGTTTGTGCTTTTATTTGGTATCCAAACATATCCATTACGCAGAAAATCAAGCTGCTTAACAGTTACCCAGGATGGACCTATGTCTAACAAACGCCTGAGCTTTTCAAACGTGAATGTAACATTAAATTTACTATCACGCACAAGATAATGCTACCAAGATTCTGTACCACATCCATCATCAGATTCATCTCGTGTTCACATTCCTTCCCCCCCATACCGGCACTAACATTTACTAGCACCAGTCATTTTGCCATTCTCAACTTTTGTTTGTCACAGTGACAAATCAATATGCCTTTTCTAAGTGAATCATTCACTCTTTATACTCTTTTCAAACATATTACTCCTGAATTCCATGTTACCCATTCAGATCATACATTTCACTGTAAGATTGAAGCGTTACGGAGATCGTGACCTTCTCGAGCCTTGCATCCTGAAAAGATAAGTTGACGTGGGCAGCCAACCAAACTACCCCCGTTCCTTGTCACCTCGACACGCAGAACTTACGATGTGGGCAATTCTTTCTCTCCCCAGACATAGGGATATAAGGAAGGGATGTCTGAATGTTGGTCAGAGGTGGTGTGAATTGTGATATGTTATATGAATTGTGGATAAAGATGATGTGAGATTTTGAGGATAGTTGTGGAATAGAACGCAGAGAAAATAATATATATATATATCTTATATATATATATATAATATATAGATAGATATAATATATATAAATAATATAATATATGATATATATATATATTATAATTATTATATATAATAATATATATAAAATATATAATTAGAGTCTTCTCTTGCATGAGATAGATAGGATGTAACTGAAACAAATGGCTGGCGGAATAGTCCTCGGAGCCAGTCTTCTGTCAAGAAGACGGAACAAATAGTGTCAGTATGAATAAATATTGGATGAATGGAATAATTTACAGAAAGGACAAAATAAGTATTATTAATTATATTATTAATGTATTATATTATATTCAGTATTATTAATATTATGTATAATCTTTGTCGAACTAAATCAAAAGTTAAATAGTACTTATCAAAACAACACAAAGTAAGATAAAACATGACATAGTTTTTCATCATCAAAACATCCGATTTTCTACTTTTTAATCCAGGTTAAAATTACTCGAACAGTATTTTACATCATACATCCCACATTCCAAACCTTCCATAAGTTAACATTTATATCTTTTATATATTAGAATACGTACCAGTTCAGGTTTACACAGCTGTAAATAGATAATAAGCTGATGCAAAAATTAGTATCTATAGGGAATATCACATGCTTGCTGACTAGTGAAGAATAAACAAGAAAACATTAGGCCTTGAGTAGGCTTAATGCTCGCCCCTGGCTCAACTGCAATAGGCGTACTTTATAAATATCTATATATATAAGTAAATAATTAAATATTTATTATATATATAATATAAGATATATTATATATATATTATAATATAATTATAATATATTCACGAGTGTGGTGAGCATCTTTTAATGTAAAGTATGTCTAGACAGTCAGTATTTTAGCCCGGGGAAGGTCATTCAGCAGATCATCATAGTAAGTCAGTAGGTAGTTAATGAGATTTAGTGCCGTATGTACAGAAGTCATTTGTTGTTTGTAATATATTGGGTATTTTTAGTTTATCCATGGTATGATTGTGTGCAGAGAGAGAGGGTATGAATGTGAGGCGGGTTGTTACGATCGTCAGTAGTTAGTATGTCATTGTTAGTCTTTACTTAAATTTCCTGTTTTGCCGACATCTCCACTTTTCTTTGGTTGGAAGGAAGATTGTAGATGATTTATGATGTTTCATATATATATTTTTTCTTTCCGTAGGAATTATTTAATTGGGATTTTTGAAAAATAAATTAATAGAATTGTGGTAACTGTGGGCCGTTGGGCGATTCTTTTCACGTTAATAATATCTTGACAGTGAAATTTATATTCCTTAATTAATACATCCTTTTTAATGTTTGAATATCACCTCTTTTGTATTTTTTTCATTTTTATTTTACTTTCGCAGTTCACTTTTGCTTTTATGCAATGCAATGAAACAAGAAAAGAGAAGAGCATAAATGTTATGGCACAATATAAATATGTTTGAATATTATATCACAATATAAATATTATTAATATTATGGCACGATGTAAATGTATCGTATATTATCGGAATATAAATATCCAATAGGACAGAACAATATTAATATTTTCTGATGTTTATATAGATAAGCACTATTTAATATTTATTTATACTGTTGTTATGGGTTGACCTTTTTCCATAGTACCTTGTTCATTCATATATTCGATATTGTTTTAAGCTTTATTTGTATACAATATAAAAAGCTAATGTAAATTCTCAGATCATGCGAGTAAAGCTTTGAAATTGTTATTGATTACCGCTGGTTATTAATTTAAAATTAAGTAAAAGAAATTTTGGAAAATAGGGATGGGGAGTAATTAATTTATTTTATCACCTTGTTGAAACTTCTTTCTTCCTGCAATGCTTTGCAATTCGTTCATAAAAAAAAAAAAAACAGCATGCTGGTGCTAAAAATGGCCATACCTATATCAATATTCTAAATAATTACAAAGTATTTATTTGTATCTTTGATTTAATTATAAATTATTCTAGACAATTACGTAAAAGATCGAGGTCAGTAAGTCGAGCAGGAGTCGACGGGCCGGAAGCCGAGTTCAAAAGATCGGAGTCGGGGCAAGTAAAAAAAATTGGATCTTGAAAAATATTGACATTCTCGGTTCAAAATTCTCTTTTATTTAACTCTTATCTATTTATATATATATATATATATATATATAAATATATAATATATATATTATACTAGTATAATAATACTATACTCTATTTATATGTATATATATTATATATATATATATATATATATATATATAATATAATATATTATATTATATATATATATAATTATATATTTATATATATATATATATATAGTATATTTTATATAGAACTATTATATATATTATATATATATTAATATATATAATATATATTATATAATATATATAATATATAATATAGCCTATAGTAATATATATAATATATAATATATATATATACTATAAGTATAATATATTATATAATATATATATATATATATTATATATATATATATATATATATATATATACTATATTATATATATACTATATAAGTATAATATATTATATTATATACTATATAATATATATTATAATATATTATATTTAAATAATATATATAATTATATTATATATATATTATATATATTTATATATAGTATATACGGTATATATACATAATATTATATAATATATATATTACATATATTAATATTATTATATTATATATATATATATATATATATAATAATTGATATATATATATAAATATTAATTTATATATACAGATATATATATAATATATATATATATAATATAATGAATATATTTATATATATATATATATATTATATATAATATATTATATAATATAATATAATATATTATATATTATATATATATTTATATATAATATATATAATGTATGGGCGTAAGGCATGATTTCATTTAAGCGGGCGGAGCAAGCGATATTGAGCGAGTAATGAAATATAATATCATATATATTATATTATATATATATAATATATGATTATATATACTATATATATATTATATATATACTATATATATATATTATATATTTTTATATAATATATATATATACTTATATATATATATAGTATTATAATAGATATATATATATATATACTATATAATATTATATATATATAATATATATATTATCTACATATATAATATAATATATTTATATATATTATAATTTATATATATATATATAATATATATATATATATATTATATATATTATAAATATATATATATATTTTATATATATAATATATATATATATATATATATATATTATATATATATATTAATATATATATATACTATATATATAAGTAGAACAGGGGCATATATGGGCTACGAAAAAACACCCAAAAAACCGAAAAACCACCAACGAAACACCTGACCTTTTTACCTGCGCTGGACCTTTTTTACCTTCATTTTTGGCAACTTACCTTTTTTGGGCACCAATTTACTGCCGCTTTGACCTTTTTGGGCCTTGACCTTTTTTAGACCAACCCTTTGGTCTTCCACCTTTGGTTTCATGGACATTTTTGGCCACGGTATTTTTTTGAACCCTAATTTTTGAGAACACTAATTTTTAGAGAACCCTAATTTTATTGAGAACCCTAATTTTTGAGAACCCTATTTTTCGAGAACCCTAATTTTCCATGGGTCAATTTTGGCCACGGTATTTTTTTGCACCCCTTATTTTTGGAACCCCATTTTTGAACCCTAATTTTTTGCAACACTTCGAGAAGGGTTGCGCCAAACGGTGCGAAGCAACCGTTGTTACGTATTGCCCCTATTTGACGCCCTAATGTTTCGACTGGTCAATTTTGCCACGGTATTTATTGATCTCATTTTAGGTTTAGCCCATATTTTTTGAGTCTAACTTTTTTGTTCCTTCCCCTTTGACTCCAAAGCTTGACAGAATACATGGGTCATTTACCCACGGTAAATTTTTTGTCCTTCCTTTGTCAATTTTGAACCACGGTAATTTATTGTCCTTCCTTTAGGGCTTAGCTTTTTTGATGTCTTAACATTGTTTGACCATGATATACCTTGACTTGCCATATATACCATGGGTCATTTTTGCCCACGCAAATTTTTTGCCCACTCGTGCACCCGTCACATTTTTCGTTCCTAACTTGAACGTATGTATGAATCTATCCTAACTACACACACCTACACACACCACACACACACACACACACACACACAAACACAACACACACACACATACACTCACCCATAAACACTTACACTCACCATAGATACTTGCACTTACATTTTACACTTATTCACACGTACAAACACCCGTCCAAACCCTTTGGGTCTTTCATGGGTTCATTATTGGACCCACCCGTATTTATCGCATACTGATAACATGAATATTATCAGCTGCGTTAAATATTACTACAGGTACAATTTTAAATTCCTCAGCATTATTGATGCCCCAACTTTGAATGCGCTCAACTGTTAATGGTTCCAATCACGCAAGGATATCTAGTTGGAGTGTCCTTTAGTGTTCTATTTTGCAGTATTACGATGAGTTGCCAGGTGAGATGCCAGGTGCAGTGCCAGAGTGAAGTTCGCCAGATGAGTGCCACGTGAGTGCCAAGTGAGTGCCAATGGTTGCAGTGAGGTGCCCAATAGTGCAGTGGGCCACATAGTGCCAACTAGAAGTGCACTTTTTATCAAGCCTTTTCTAGCAATCTTGAGCTAGAAGCCCCTAATATGGTGTACTACCCTAGGTATATAAGTATGAGGAACGAAATGGTGTTAAATTGACAATGCTAGATGCTTCCTACTACGAAGGTGAGTATTTTTTATAAACAACTTATAGCATGACAATAATATATTAAAGAGTTACACAGTTGAACAGTGAACGCAACGTTTCAGAGGGTCCGCGTCCCAGTCTGCCCCTCGCAGAAACCGACGCGTTGCGCATTTAGCGGCGCGAATATTCGCGTAACCGCCCTGCGCGTGCGCCCGCATAGCGCCATATCCCCGAGTAACGCCAGCTACGCGTGCGCCCGCAGAGCGCAAAAAAATATGATGTTCAATGTAACTATTCAAGAATTTCGTTTCAATATTACTATGAGTCATCATTTTTCATACAATGTACGAAATTTATTTAAAAAACATATAATTTTACACACCTTAAATCAGTAAATCAGTAAAGCAATTAGAGGTGTTATTACCTAAACTAGGGGATTAGTATGCTTTTTGTTTTACCTCTTTAACTCTCTGCTTATGCTTTAACTCTCTGCACTATATGCTCTATAACATTCTCGCTTTATGCTTTAACTATATACATTAATACTTTTAAAGCAAATCAGTAAATCAATAGAGCGTGTTACCTAACAACAAGGGGATTAGTATGTTTTGTTTTACTGCTTTTACTGCTTTAACTTTTGCTTTAGACTGCTTTAACTTTCTGCTTACTGCTTTACTTTCTGCTTACTTTGTTTAAACTTTCTGCTTTACTGCTTTAGCTTTCTGCTTTACTGTTTTTACTCATATATTTATTAACATTATGTTTCGTTTATATTTTTTATTTTGTTTTAATTACTTTTTATTATTATGCTATTTTTGTTTTAATTTGTAATGGAAGAATAAAAACACACAGAGTTTTTGTTTAATAATAACATTTTATTTAAATAAAATTTGTTAATCGAAATTTTATTTAAAACAATGTACATTTATGACGTTACAAGCGATTCTATTAATCTATTTTTCAATTATTCACTTAACGAGTATGGAAGTGGAGACAATTTACGTTCTGAAGTCCGGCTACATGCCTTGTAGCTGGTCCGACAGGTTGTGTATTATTTCTATTATTAATATTTTAAGAAAGGAAATTGCTGAACAAGCACCTGTAAAAATAATATTGTGTTATAATTACTCTTTTTATTCAGGAAAATTTTAAAGATATAAGATGTCTATCATTCACGAAGGCTAACAGATATTAGTCGCTGGAAATATCATTGGACACAAATTATTGTAATTAGATGATTTAAGTGCAATAATGAATTCTGGAAATAGACAGAGCGTTCACAGTTTTTCACATCAAATATCTCTGTGTATTTTCAAAACATTGAATATTTTCTCAAGCAAGATATGCGAAAGTGTTTCTTTTAAATCACCAGATTATGTGTTTGCCAGAGAAGGAGACATGAGTCAAATTAATTGTAATTGCAACTTCAATGTTTGCCCCTTCCAAAGGAAGATATTAATAAAGTATATAAAGATGTACTTCGATCCACGGTATTGAATGTGTGAACTTCACCCCAAAAAACACGCACAGAGTGCTGCTCCTACCAACATTCTGCCCTATGAGATAGAAACTGTATTACATAACCTGAATAAATGGTGCTCTAGTTGCAACGTATTTAGCTCTTAATAAAAATTTAAAAAGTTGAAACCATCTGAAAAACGAAAACTAAATTAGTGACGATGAGAAATTCATCCAGTGTGTATGTGAAGTCTGTTTTAAATATTTATAAAAGGAAATGTTCCTCATTTAAACAGGCTCGATGTAACAAGCTACGTCATTTATAGAACATCATTAAACACACTACTCCCTCAACATTTAAAATTTGAAAAATAAAAGAGTTACTACAGAGGAGGGGAGTATTCCTCCATTACTCTTTCTCGTAGAAGCTCCCCTGAATAACTAAGTGGTCTCTCCCTAATGCAAGAAGAGTTGCCCTGTACTTCACTATAATGAGTTATGAGAAAATAAGTATAATAAATCAGCATCTGTACGATTCAGTTCTCAGATCATCTTCACAAACCTCAATAATGGCAGTTATTTGCCACCAGTTGTGCAAAATCACAATCACAGTTTCATCCATTCACAGTCCCATACACGCAATATTACAGCCAATGCATTGACATTACAACTCTTTCACATCAGCTCTGCAACAGTTGCACACAGAATTCCTTACATTTTTGAACGAAACTCATTATTTTCAGACCAGCCTCTACCTCCTAGCTTATATGATCTTAAAGTTAATAATAAACAAATATGAGAAAGAAGTGTACAGGATAATAAATTCAGACATTAACATCCATGAGAAACGCCTCTAGATATACCAGGGATGCCATACAAAAAATGATAGATCTTAAAGACTTAAGCACCTACATCCATCCATACGTATCCCGCTAGCCGATGTAGATATAAGTAATGAAGTAAAACTTGAAGTGAAAATGAAGAATAAATTAAAAAAATATCTCAGAGAGAGCTTGACTATAAGTGCGTAAAATCAGGCAATAGCTTTATATATATTTTAAAGACCAAATTAATATTGCAAGAAGCAGGCAGATTAATTGATGATGAATAGTTAAAGATCAAATAATTGTGGACTTGATAGCTGATCTCTCACGTAACTGGAAGAAAGGCCCTGTAAAGGATGGAATGATATCAAACAAGACTTCAGACTATTAAATTTTTCCCAGAAGTTTAATCTTAAATACAACGCGATAGCAGACTTAGATAATATCCCGTTACACCAAGACTGATTCAAGTCCTCAGGGAAATTCTTACGCATCAGATAATTAAACGTGTTACAGAGCGAACCAAGAAAAACATCCTTATAATAGCCATAGTGGACTTAATCGCTTAATTATGCATTCATATTTATTATATATATTATATAATATCATATATATATATTATATACTAGAATATATAATATATATTTATATTGTATACTATATATATATAATATAATCTATATATATATACTAATATATATATTATATATATATATATATATTATATATATATATATATATAATATATATTATATATATATTTATTATATATATATATATATATATAGTTATTAATTATATATTATATATATATTTAATCTCAGCTGTATAATGTTTGGTGATAAATACATTTAATCATTTTTTCTTCTTTCTAATTAGTCTTTACAGATATGTGACATTTTTTGAACAAATAGCATATATATATATATATATATATATATATATATATATTTATTATATATATATAATAGTATATATAATATATAACGCTTTACACGTGTTGTCAGTATGACAACATTTGGAGCGAGGAGTGAGTTGAAAGTATATCTATTCACAGTGAGGCAGAGCAATGTTTTGGGTGGTTTCACTTAGGTTTGCATCTTTAAGTATTCCTAATATTTTGGAAAAAGAGTTAAGCATATTTGGAGGGTATGAAGAGGCATTTACTCACATAAACCCTGAAAGAAAAAAAATTTCAATCACGGAAAACCATATTCTCCGCGAGCTCAAGATGCTGCTATGGCAGTTAGATTTAATCGAAATGATATAAATCCAGCTCTATATAATTGAAGGTTTTCAATATATACTTTTTACAATTGATCGTATACTCTAGATATTGTGTTGAGGCAATAAGAAGATAAAGATCAGCTACAGTCGCGACGCGTACTGAATTATAGAGGACAAGCGGAGAACACCTAAATCATTCTGGACCGATTCAGGAATGGAATTCAAGGAGGGCGAGAGTTTCAGGAGATGCTCTTGGAGTATGGTATAAGCTATTACATACATTTTCCGTAAACAACGGCGAATAGTTGAAAGATTCCAAACTACTATTAAAGAACGCCTGCATAGGTATTTTACTAAATGAATACTTTTAAATATATTGCTACTGGACGATCTGGCTTATTCTTATAAACAGTCTTACATAGAATATAAAGTCAACTCCTGAGATGTTCAAAAACTAGCAGGATATGGAGATATATGGGTGAAAAGAAAACAATAATAAAAGATATTCAGGAATAACAGTAACGATTATTTTAAGAGTTCTCGAACAGAGAAAGGTTTAGAAAAGGATATGAATCCGGATTGGACATACGGAAGTTTTTTTAAAGTCCAATATCCAACATTCAGTCGTGAATAGTTTAAAGTTAGTATTTCTGAAAGATTTAAAATGAGTGCAAAATAAAAGGCGGATTTTTTAACAGGAAAATACAATAAAGTAAGGTTCAATCTAGAACTCTGAATATAAAATGAACAAATATTAGCTACGAGAGGTAAGAAAAGAGCAGTTTACTGTGAAATTGGCAGGGATATATCTTTTCCAAGTTTGAATACTTATATAAAAGCAGTGAAGTTAAGAATCATTAATCAGTTGTCATTATAATCATGGAGAGTGTAGATCACTTTTATATAACTCTGCCTTCTTCAGCTCTTCTTTTAATCCTGATAATAAACTCTCGGATTTTAAAACTGTGCTATATGAACTAACAGCTTGAAAGAGAGCCATACGAAGTAGATTTATGTGAAGATGAATATTAACTACGGACATAGAAATTTACCTCAAAATCTATTCTGATGGGGGTATATGTACAGAACTGTGAATAGTGTTGAAACTATCATTAGCAATAGGAAATACTCTTATCTGAACAGGAATACAATTGCAAAAAAGATGAATAGACAACATTGGCACAAGATACTTCTTGGAATTACTTGAGGCGGAGGATCATATTTTTAAATCGGTGGCCCTTCGTGTTTTATTGTCATTTTAACGGTTCTTTCTTTGATATTAGTATTATGTGTAGGACTTGTATACAAAACTGAAAATGCGTACCTTTGAAGCATAAGTAATAATATCTTTAAGTTCAAAGATAAATGTTAACCTACGAGACCGGGACATTTTTTTTCTCGAACGATCTTACCATGGCAGCGTAAACATATTCGTAGACGTGATGTTTGGATCACTTTCATGATATCCCTAACATAGTTGAAGGAGGTTATACTATCTGTGGAGAATAAACGCATGACCCCACATGAACTAAAAGATGAAGCAGATCGGGTACTGCATTATACATGTACCCAATCCGAGATGCTCAACCAACCAGGTATGGCTTATGTATATACAATTCTAATTGAGCATCATACTGTAGGAATACTAGAAGCCTTTCATTAGATGTAGTGGTATTATTTTCCAATGGAGTAAGTTAATAACAGTTCCTAATGGAGTCATTATCGTACTCTGAGTAATAGATCAATTATCTCTGTCGCTGTGATATAAAAGAGTAGAAGGAAATCTCTTTCCCTTTACATACGTGCATTGTTATACATAAGTTCATATTAGTTAAGAACAGATGCAGTAATTACAGCGTAATGGAATATATAAGAGGTTGTAGTCAGATATATTTCATTCTTCACTACTCTCACAGTGTAAAGATTGTATAAGAAAGACACTCCTGTAATAATGGACGAAGAAAGGGTATTCAGAGGATAAAAAATGCAGAGGGGGTATGGCCTTGGTGAATTTTTTGCCAAGCTATGGAGAAGTGCAAGGCCTCTGGCTCGGAAAGGCGGGAATATATAGGTAAAAAAAGCTATAAGAACAGGTTTGCATGCTATTCAGATATTGCTGCAGGAAATAATCTTCGTACAGCATTAAAAAGACGTATAGCGATGTCTATCAGATGAGATGTTGGATGATGTTCATAGCCGTAAAAATCGACCGTACCATGTAGTCAGGCACAGAGTTTCAGGAATCAGAAGATTGTCATAAAAGGAAAAAGAACTAAGCGGAAAAAAAACCTTTAAAGAAAAAAATGATGTATTTTGATTATTTTACTTTAATTCTACTGATAATCTATTTAACGATGTGTGTATATAAGTAGGTTTTTTCATGAATGTTTCATTAATGAAATTAGTTCGCACATGAAAGATGCATTTCCTTCATCTTACTAGTCATTGATTGCTGTAGGTGAATTGGATCACTCTCAATGAACCCTACAAACAGATTAGCTTAGCGAGTCAACTTTATCCAGTAGTAATCACTCTGCATTCCATTACCAATACAGATTTCCTCTAGAGTCAATATCCAGCAACTTCTGATTGTGTTCAATGACGAGTAAGACGCCTTAGATTGTTGTTTTTGTTAATTGTAGAAACGAATGGATGACAAAAAACCTTATGGTACAGATCTTCCTACGGGTGATGACCATATTAGTATATACCGAATCAAATTTCCTGTATACATTTTTCTCCCAGGTTGAAGTCTATCTTAACGGACACTTCACTAGGTGCATCAGCGGCTAATTTTCCTTATAGAAGCTATATAGAACATTTGTTAAATTATTCAGGATCGATCTAAAAACTATCTCAATCTCAAATCTGTGGTTTTTTAAGTTTCAAAATCGATGAGCTGACATATAGATAAGCAGCTAAATCATAAATAATACTTATGAACTTTACGGTCGATTATTCAATGGCGATATCTTCTCTCAGAAAGATCATTTCCCATTCAATCGACTTACATAAGAATCGTTTATCCGGTCAAATCCTAGATGTTTTTGCTCTTAAAATAAAAAGTAACCTGCTGTTACACTGTTGTGTTCAGAACTTATGATTTATGCAAACTGTTGAGAGCAATCAGTCTTGTCAGTAATACGGAAACGTAAATTTTCATCCACAGCGTCAATTTGACTAGTGACGAGTGCCGCTCTTTGTATAATAGCGGCACAAATAACCATAATACGACAGTTGAGAGAGACCAAGTAATAGTGATTATCGATCAAGTTTAATCTGACGAACTAGTATCATAATATCTATACTTTACCTGTGAATTCGGAAGGGGATATAGTTTTACCACAGAAATAATAATACCGAGACAGCTTGTAGTAATTTCATAGTGTAGATGCCTATCCTGAGGTGTGAATATTATCGATAGTATAAATATGTACATACACATCCCTATAAATTCAGCACTTTCGGGTTGATTAGGTGGGTTTTATCATGTGTTACATGTGTGAATGGTCAACATACTCTCTATGGCTCGCACGCGATTGATGCTTCGTGATGATTCCTAAGAAGCTGTTATGATCAGCGATAGATCTGATTCTTCTGTCTGTCTCGAGCTTTTACGACTATGAATAGTCTGTGACGGGGTTGGATGTTTTGTACGTATTAGGGCGTAACAGGGCTTAAGAGTCTTTGAAGAATGTAGCAAGAGGATGTGAGTAGTGTTACGGCCGATGCACTTTACTGACGAATCTTTCAGTGGTGTAACACGAACCTAATAATTTAGAAACATTTATAGATGTGAGTACTAGACTATATTCTCTTTGATCGATTTCGTTAGATCCAAAGAATTGCCATCAATTAGTGTGTGTTTGAGCTGCTAAGGTCTATGAATTGACCGAGTTACGCAATCGTTAGTGTGTAATTTGTAGAGAGAGAAATGAGATGGAAATAAATGCTTTTAATAAAAATGAGACTCTCGCTTTGAGGAGTGTTCGTAAAAAATTATTGTTTAAACTCTGGTAAATTGGAGACAATCTCGAAGTGATACATTGCCTCGTCAAATCACCTCAACAGGACATTGGATTTCCGTTTATAAAGCAAAAAACGATACTGTTCACATATTGTTTTGTTTGAATAATAAGTTATAATGAATAATAATTATATACATGATTTTAAACAACGTATTTTAAAATTCTTTTTTTTGTATGTAAAGAGCGTTGTTGTTTAAAACCACCATTATCAAAAAACGACCTAACAATATGTTTTTTCCCTTACTTCCTACAACGCTATAGTCACATCACTTGGACGAGTTTTTTTTTTAAAAACAACCTTAATTCTAACTTCTCTAATTTATTTGGAGTCTATTGTATTTATTCATTATATGTTTTTTAATAATGTTTCTTTTAATAATTGAGGTTGCCGTGTGTAAAATTTGTATGTCCAATGATTTTATAGATCTGATTCATGTAATAAATGCCTTTAAATGGAAAAACGCGTTTACATTCCTTTAAATCGGTTAATATATAAAAGGTTTTAATAAAATTTGTACAATTGTAGTAAAAATAAAATGTCTATATAACAGAAACTCTGTGATTTTATTCTTACTGTACTTACAATTAACAAAAATAGAATAAATAAAAAGTAAAAACAAAAATAAAAATATAAGAAAAACATAATGTGCTTATAAAATATATGAGTTAAACCAGTAGCAGAAAGAGTTAAAGCAGTTAAAGGAAGTTAAAGCAGTAACAAGAAACAGTTAAGCAGTAAGCGAAAGTTAAAGAGTAAAGCAGTAAAAAAAGCATACTATCTAGGTGTTAGTACGTTTTTTATTGATTATTATATTATACCGAAAATTTTAGCATTTATAGCTCTATGGATACTTCATTAATTTTGATACAGTGTTAAAGCGAGTTTAACGTAAGATTGCAGAGAGTTTAACAGCAGTAAAGCAGTTAAAACAAAAGCATACTAAATCCCTTGGTTGTTAAGTAAAAAAAAATAACCCTCTATTATTTTGATTTTTAAATTTAAGGTGTGATAAGTATATGTTTTAATAAAATTTAGTAACAATTGTACGGTTGAAATGATGACTATTAAGTATATTTGAAACAATTCTTTGATAGTTTACCATTGACATGCAATATTTTGCGCCTGCGGGCGCAACGCGGCAGCGGTTACGCGGGATATGGCGGCATGCTCGGGAGCACGCGCGGCGATTAGCGAAATATTGCAGCCTAAAGGCGCCCTGGAGCGGTTTCGCGACGGCTGACCTGGGACCGGATCTGAAACGTTTGCGTCACTGATCTAACTGTGTAACTCTTACTTAAGATATTACTTATTCTTATGACTGTCATGCTGATAAGTGTGTATAAAATATAACTCGTGTAGGAAGCAATTCTAGCATATTTATGTTAACCATTCGTTCTCATACCTTATAACCTAGTGGTAGATACCAATA